>ML782479.1:131360-200913 GCA_009831015.1 Picea engelmannii | reverse complement strand
AAAACACTTGCAAATAATCAAGTCTTCAAAAACCTATGCTCTGATACCAACTTGATCTAAAAATGAAGAAGACTTGTATTCTTGAAAATATTTGCAAGTAAAATTTTATGTGTTAAAAATGAAAATGGATCATCTTTGCAACACAAATTATAATAGGATTTACTCATTCAATATGCATATAAACAGTAGCATAATCAATGAATAGAAAACACATAACACAACAGATGATAAAGGAGTTCACCCCTCTCTTGGGCTACATCTCCTGGTCCAACTTCCAATGGATCATTTGTATTATTTTCTCAAAGTGCTAAAAAATGTGCTTTACAATGCTCAAACTACCAAATAGGCTGCTTCAATGGCTTCAAAACATCCAAAAACCCCTAGTTGGGATTTTTCGGCACCTCGTTTGGCCAAAAATTGAAGAAGATAGGCTTCCTGGAAGTCCCCCCTTCAAGCTTGTTGTCTCTGCATCTACAAAACACACCTTCCATGGCTCAACCTAGCCCACATGCATATTTAAGTGTAAAAACCTAGCACCAGACACAACCGCGTGAACCATGCAAACTGTAGGACAGTTACGGGCACACCTAGCCCCTAACCGTCAAGGGCCGGGTCATATTGACCCATGTGACCACGCACTAGCATAAACACGGGCTTTCGTTTCATAAGCCAATGGTCAAAGGACAAATGGTGGTTTGTTGTAATAACCATTGGAACAAACATTAATCATGCTCATGCCCATACACTATAACCATGGGTCATATGTTATATAGCGCGCGACCAAGGGCTGGGGCTAAGCCCTGGCCCGGTCGTGGCCCAAACCACCCGCACATTCAAACTTATATAAATTTCGTGCGATATATATAATAAGTAACAAGTGGTGGTGCGCTGGTTGGCGGCTCTTTGCCAAGGCTTTTCCCCTGCCCGGAGGTCGTGGGGTCGACTCCGGCCAACGACATAAATTTTAACCAAATAATGGATGACACATGGCGACCATTAACTGGGCCATGTGTCATCACTCCATTCACTGCCAAACATGCCAAGTCACCTACCAACTATCTGAATGCCATCCTTCCATGTGTTTTATGGCTTGCCACGTATCGTACGACCTTCCACGTCAGTGTCCATATGGACTGTACAGACTGTACAGTCAGTAACCCTTTTTTGCATGTTTGTAAATTTGAACATAACGCGATATATCTCGCTCCCGATGTCCGTTTGAACCCAAACAAGTTGCATTGGGTTTGCAACGAGGAGGCCTATGCTCTTGTCCTAATTGAATCAATTCTAAGCACATTGAATTTTTGAGCAAAATTTGATCCCCTGATCACTAAGACAGGAAGAAAAGCTATGTTGATAAGGGAAGAACTCACAGGAATTTTAAAGTTGGGGATCATGTACTTTTGAAAGTGAAGGCCAACAGAAGTTCCCTGAAGTTGGGAAATTGTTCAAAGTTGGCAGCTCCCTATTGTGGGTCGTTTGAAATCCTAAAGAGGATTGGTCCAGTAGCTTATATGATTGCATTGCCTGCATCTATGTTTGTTCATAATATATTCCATGTATCATTGCTCAAGAAATATATACATGATGTTAATCATCTAATTGATTGAAATGTGATTCAGGTGGAGCAAGAAGGCACTTTCCAAGTGCATCTGGTACACATTCTCGACCGAAAAATAAAACGTCTTTGAAATCGAGCCATAGGGCTTGTAAAAGTCCAATGGACCTGGCACGGTCCCGAGGATGCTACTTGGGAGCATGACGATGGAATGTGGGCAAAATACCCACATCTTTTTGAGGATTTTTGAAATTTTGTTGTATATGTGTACATAATGCACTGAGGACAGTGTTTAAATAAAGGGAGGAGATTGTAATATCCCTAGGCCAAACCCAATTGTAAATGTAAATGCAAATGTACTTTAGCTGGTGATTTGTTTTATATCATTTTTGTATGCACCTTTCATGGCTTAGTGCATGCATGTACTGCGCAGTAAAATGATGAAGTGTGCACATTCCAGAATACCTCACACAACAACTTAAGTGCACGTGATTTTGAGGCCAGGGAGCCTTTGTGTATATGTTGTGCTTTATAGGCTGGTGAACCAGTAATTATAAGCTAGGATGATTATGTTTTGATTAGGCTGGAGAGCCTAGAGGTTAAAGGCTAGTGAGCCTATTTTTGTATATGTATCATCATTAATATAAAATACATCATTGTGCGTAGACCAACCATGATAAAAGCGTATGGGGGACTAAACTCCACTAGTTAGGGAAAGGGTGGGGGATAAAAGTTAAGAAAAAGGGGCTAAGTTAGGGAGCTTAAGCCAAAAAGGAATATTATATTAATATTTCTTAAAGTATAAATTATGGATAATTATTTTACCCTAAGTTCCAAAGTTGGGGACAAGTGGGCCAAATTATCCCCCAACATGACAAGTGTCAAGTTGGGGACATCCATAAATATTGTTGGGACTTAGTTCATTTTCCTATGATTCCTTCCATCATTCAATCATCCAATCAATCATCCATGAGAATTCAGACACTCATGGATTTATCCTACGTACCTTCATGTCACTATACCTGAACCTGTATCCATAGCCATACTTGTTTGTGTACCTGGTTAGCTTGGGAGATGGACTGAAGAAGCAGGTTGTCAGGCCCGTGGGATATTGAAGAGGCGGTTTGTCAGTCCCGTGAGAAATTTCTCTCTAGGTGAGAGAATTGTCGGGGAATTGATTTCCTGAAGCTTCTAAACTCTAGCTACAGGGCTCTGAGACTTCCTGTTTGGCCTATTGTTGAAGCTCAGAAAGGAAGTGGGGCAGTCAAAGGACTGTTGAGCAGAGAAGGGGCACACTTCCTGGGGTGGGACAGGAATGTGAGGAATGAGAGACTGTAG
Source organism: Picea engelmannii (assembly GCA_009831015.1). Taxonomy (NCBI): domain Eukaryota; kingdom Viridiplantae; phylum Streptophyta; class Pinopsida; order Pinales; family Pinaceae; genus Picea; species Picea engelmannii. Next base: position 198,017 of record ML782479.1, on the reverse strand, counting down.
GCTGTTAGTTTGAGTGGGCACTTGTTATGGAGTCTTTCCTGTTGTCTATGAACCGTTAGCCTGGTTAGGAATCCCTTTACCCGTGTAGAGTTTAGTCCCAGCTCAAGGGTGACCCATTGCTGAGAGTGATGAGCAGTGTGGTCTAAGGCTGGGAGGTTCATGGAAGGTCTGTACGCAGTTGGTGATATTCGTACCAAGATAAGTGTCAATTGTGTGATAAATTTACATGCTCAATTATTATTTACGTGTTTATTTTATGGGTTATCATATGTGTGGTTATAACTGCCTTTATAGTTATGGGTATTTCCTGTATATGCTTCTTGTATACGTTTACTATTATTTTAGTATGAATCCATGCATTTATGAAATGTATTTCTCTGTTTACGTTTTATATATAAAGTTTCTCAATAGCCCGTGTGTATATATTTTAATTGCATGCAGTTCAAAAAATTTATGTAGCATAGCTCAATGGATGTTGGGTATGTGACAGTATGTTCCACAGAGAGAACAAAATCATTCTCTCGTGTAGCATGCCTCAGTGTGGGTGGTCGGGGATGTTGCACAGGTTCAATTCCTACAAGTGACATGTTGATATCTTAAATGAGAAAGCTATCAAAAAAGCCTTGGATTTCTACAAAATTTGGTTTACCCCGGGTAACATCCTCAAAATGAGGGGAAGTACCACTAGCAAATTTGGGTAATTTTGTGACGACTATTTTGACGCTCTTGCGACATTATGTCGTGGATATTGTGACAAATATTGGGTCTCCCAAACGTCGTTTCACATGATGTGGAACATGTGATGAACTTGACACAACGTCGCAAGAGAGACGAAACTAGGGAGTTGTAACAAAAGCGACAAAGAAGAAATACCATCCCTAGAACGACTAAGTAGGGAAATTGTCGCAAGAGAGACTAGCAATGAAAATCATCGCAAATGAGACAATGTAGAGATATCGTCGCACAAGAGACAAGTTAGAGAGATCATCGCAAGAGAGACAATAAAGGGATATCGTCGCACGCCCGACAATATAGGTAGATTGTCACAAGATCGACAAGTGGAAGAAATTTTGCGATGAATTAGTTATCAAAGGGATCATCGCAAGAGAGACGAGAACAGGGTATCTTGCGATGAAATCGATATACAATTTTTTGTGATTTTTATAGCAATTTCATCACAAAACTTTCTTGCGATCGTCGCAAGAGCGACGACATATATTTATTTAAAAAAAAAAATTGATTTTTGAAAAAAAAAAAAAATTGTTTTTTTGTCCAATTATAAAAGGATTCCCAAACATTCCCAAACATCTATAACATTCATTAATTGATTGATTGTAAGAACCAATACCTATAAGTGTAATTTAAAAATTAATGAAGGTTATATAATAAAGGACAATGCAAATTTTATAAATTAAATGAGACAAAGAAAGAAAATCAAAACAAAATAAAATAGAAAAATGAAAATAGGAGCAAAAAAGAGAGAGAGAAATGGGAACTAAAAGGTCGGTCTCTTGGCCTTCCCAATACCCCCAAGATCTCCTATTCGTCTATGTAACATGACTCTCAAACAATATTTTGGCCAAAGAGGAAAGTATGCACAAAGATCCATGAGTTACATTGTAACCAAAGATTCTCAAAATGAGAATTGAGTAACCATTGAAATTTGTTTTTCCCATTTGGGTTTCTAGAGTAAACATTATGTCATTGTGTGACATCTCATGATTTATGTTAAATTAATGGAATATAAGTTGGATTGGAGTTTAATTAAAAGAACAACCAATTTCCTATACAAAAGTTACTGAAGATGAAATACTAACATGTTATGTCTCATATGCAATATGTAGAAATGATGGAGGAAATAGTGAGGGCAATGGATCCACTTGCTACAATCCCTTTGGCATATTAGTGGTATGTGGTTTTAGTGTGGGATGCAGGAGGAAACAATGTTACCCTTGTGGATCCCTTTGGAATATTAGTAGATGATCCCTTTGGCATATTAGTAGTTTGTGGTTTGAGCAAATTTGGTGGTAGTGAGAACTCTTGAGTAGAATCGAGCTTGCCTTGATTGTTATGTGGGACTTCATATTTCAAAGTGCAATTTTGGGAGCTGATGATTGGAATTGTTACTAGGGAAAAAGATTGATTCCATGGATTCAATAGATCTGGTATAGCATGGTGTTGGGAAGTCGTATTTCTTTGAATCATTAGTTTCCAGTTGCTTGTATTGAGGGTAGGAGAAATAAATGGTATGAAAGGCATTTCAAGGTCTCACATGGCAACTCCAATTATGGAGCACATCCCTTTGATTGTTATGGATAAATTTTCTCTAGTCCAGGAGGATCAAGATCTTGACTACTATAGTTTTGTGCAACACAAAAGAGATATTGATGGGGGTGGTGAGCATAATATTTAAGTATTGAAATAATAGAATTGGATAGAACCCTAAGAAGGGGAGTCTTTGTAAAATCATTGTCAATGGATAGTTATATGAGGATCCTCTATATGACATTTACTACCATGATTATGAAGAAAAACATCATAATTTGATATTTTTCTTGGATATGACTTTTAACATTGTTTTATGGGTATGAGAGGTCAGCCTAAACACATCTAATGCATATCTTGGGGCTTCACAAACCATAATATTTTTTGTGATAGTGGGTTCCTTTCCTAATATTTCCATTGAAGGTTTAGTTACAAGTTTTGCACTATATTCATGGTGGTTTTTGTTGCTACTTGTGTTAGCATCGGAAGTCACCCCTGGATTGCTAGCAGGAGCAGAGCCCGACGCCCATCAATTTTATGTCACAGTTGTTTATAGTTGGGTGATCGAATGGAGATAAACTCAAAACAATAGTGTTCCAACTCTGAAACCAGGCCATATATGCATGAGCAAGTGAGGTCTTGCGTAAATTTCAGACAGTGAGCTGTAGTAAATGGTGAACAGGTGGAAGACTTATACAAGAGAAAAGCGGAGGTCTTTTATAAACAAAAGGTTTCTAACAGACTATAGAAGAAGGAATTTAAACACAAGATCAACTTAAATTCAAACGCAAAGCCAGAGGATACAATTATGCAATAATAAATCCTTTATCATAACATAACTGCAATAATTCACACGAGTCAGTCGTTCACAAACTCTCTTAGCATGAGATTAAAATTAGATGGAGTAAGAAGAATTGTCTGTCATAAAACAAGAAATCTCATATACAGATGCATAAGCTGAAAGCTAGAATAACTGCTAAAACATTACAGTAGGGAGCTTTGCTCAACCATCGACCATTACAAAATGGAGAAAATGTCTACATATACTCTTCCCTTCCTTTCGCCCAGCAGAGGCGTCTCAAAACTTTCAATGGATGGTGTCACCTCAATCAAATCTGGCCTGCAGTGCTCTATCATACACTACCTTAATTTGGCATGGCCCATGGCAGAGGTAGCTGAACCCTTTGAATGTTGACTTGGTATGTGTAGGTTCTTCTGGCGAGTTGATGACTCGGCATGGCTTTCCTGAGGAGAAATGGTACAAGGGACCCTCCTGGGAAGAAGTTCGGCCGGGACCTCCATACTCTGCAATAAATGAGGGAGGTGAGGTTTGAACCACCCTCTCTTTTCTTCATTAATCTCCAACAAGTACTGGGATTTAGCTCACGTCGAATCAGCATATGGAGCATCACAATGCCTTCCTTATGAGATTTATCTCGACGCTTCGGGGCCTGAGTGGCCAAATGACAAACATAAACGCCCCTCCCCTAGGCCTGTTCTCTTACGACCAAGCGCCATAACCATGGGCCTGATCCTGGGCGTTATCGGAAATTCAAGGTTCAGGGTTTCGAAATGCATGAAATGAGGGGTGCCTGCTCCTTGAAACCCCGATCTGTGATATGCCGACAGGCTTTCCACCTGTCACACTGAGATCGGACGGGCCAAATTCATTTTGACCCATGGAGCTTCCCCTTGCTAAACCCTGGGCAACTGGTCAGCCCCGAAAACCCGATGGCCGTTGATCCGCTTCTCTGGATGGATCTCAGCCGCTGATGGAAAACTTCACCCGCTCGCTTGACTTGCTGCTAAAAAATGGGATTCTCTCGTGTTACGCTCAGGTTCTTCCTGTGCAAACTATAGACCTGGGTACGCCTAATCCCGAGACAAGAAATATCGCTAACATTAGGCTCCATGGGGGATAGAGGCATCCCTGCGATGCTCTAAGAACTCCTTTCGCAGCTTCAGTGCCTTGCTATTGGGATATGGAGTCACTTATTAAGCCGAAAACATGTAAAAATAAAATACACAAAGGTAAAAAGGACAATATTTACAAACAGAGGAGCCGTCTAAGGCTCAAATAAAAAAAAAAATTAGAAAACGCCCATTCACTGGGCTTTTGAAAACCTCTTCACCCTCCAGATCCTGCAACCCGTATGTGTTGTTGGAGAAAATCTCAGAGATTTTGAAGGGGCCAATCTAGAGGGCATCAAACTTGCTATGCTTGCCTTTATCCTGTCTGGGTGCATCCCACTTAAATACCAAATCCCCTATCTCGAACTCCTTTTTCCTGACCTTCCTGTCAAAAGCCTGTTTTATCTTCTGCCGATGACTATAAGTTGCATCCCTCACTTGTTCTCTGATTTGCTTCACTTCCACTATCTGATGAATTCTTCTGATCATATGATGTGGTTCTCCCTCGTGGTCTTGAAAGAACTTCGCCACATGTAAGGCAAGATGAGTAGGGAAAACCGCCTCTGCTCCATAGACTAGTTGAAACAACGAAGTGCCTAGAGACTTCTTCGTTGTGACATGATCGACCCACAGAGAAAATTTTAACTTTGAATCCCAGGCTCTTTTGTTATCCTCTAACAATATTTTGATGATCTTTATCAGGCTTTAGTTGGAGGATTCTTCTAAACCATTTCCTTGGGGATAGTAGGGGGTGGATTGAATTAGCGATATCTGGAACTGCTCACAGAACTTAATTAGAGGTTCAAATTTGAAAGAAGCAACATTATCAGTGACGATCCTGCTAGGACAACCAAATATGGTTATGATATCCTCCAGAAAGCTGATAATTACTTTGTATGATGCACTTCTAGTGGGGACAGCTTATATCCACTTTGTGAAATAATCTGTTGCAGTTAGGATCCATCTGTGCTGACCACTTGAGGGAGGATGAATTTCTCTGATGAATTCCAACCCCCACTTCTGAAAAGGTGTTGAAGCTACTATGGGTTTTAATGGCAGTGATTTGAGCTATTGTTTTCCTAAGAAATTTTGGCATTTGATGCAAGCTCTAATCTCCCTGCAAACATCAGGGAATAAAGTGGGCCAGTAATACCCAGCTCGGAGTATCTTGTGAGCTGTGGTCTTCCAGAAATGATGACCTCCGCAAAGGCCTCTATGAAAATCAAACGTAACTTTCTGGGCCTCCTGAGGGTCCAGGCATTTCAGAAATACCCCTAGAGGGTCTTTCAAGTACAAGGTTTGGTCAATGAGGAAATACCTGACCTCCTTGACCTTGAGAGCCCTCTTTTTTCTTTTTCCCATTCCATCAGGGGGATTCAACTCCTGCAGAAAATATAGAATATCATGATACCAGGCACATTCTGCCAGCGATAAGCCATCTTGAGAGCATTGGCTGGGTGATTCAACTTGCTGAGATCCTGGGCGAGTATTGATGAACCTAACTCCCAAGGCTTCACAGTTGGATTCAACCAGTATCTTGGCTAAACCTTTCCCCTTAACCAACTTGGTGGGATTTATCTCTAAGTCAAATTCCATAATTTTAGCGATCCATCGACCTCTTTTCCCATCTACGTCGGGCTGTACAAGGATGTCCTTCACGAAAGCTAAAGGAACGTATGTTGTTACTTTTGAATGCAAGACATAGACTCTGAAATATTTGAGAGCTTTCACTAAGGCGTAGGCCTATTTCTCCATGATTTCATACCTGCTCTCTGCGTCTCTTAACACCCTGTTGAAGAAGGCGATGGGCTGCTCACGCCCTTCCTCATTTTTCTGCAGTAAGACTGCCACCATTGTATCACAGGAAGAAAAAGAAAAAATCAGGAAATCCTTGGAATAATCAGGACTGATTAGCACAGGCACCTCAGTCAATGCTTTTTTTATTCGATCAAAAGATGCCCGGGGCTCAGCAGTCCATTTCACTTCGTTTCCCTTTCTGAGCATTGCTGTGATGTGTTTTACCAGTTCAGCAAAATTTGAGACGAATCTCCTCATGAAGTTAATCTTTCCTAGAAATGCCTGGACCTCCTTTTTAGACCTGGGAAGTGACAGGGTTTGAATCGCCTCCACTCTGTTGGGATCAATTCTTAGTCCTTACGCCAATACTATATGGCCTAGCAGCTTTCCCTCCATCATAGAGAACAACGACTTCTTGGGATTTAGGGAAAGACCAAATCTCCGGCACTTTGAGAAAACTTTCCTTAAGTGACAGCAGTGCTCTTTATCAGACCTGGAGAAGACTATGATGTCATCTAGGTAGATCACTACGAACTGGTCTTTTTCTCCGATGAAGGCTATATCCATGGTTCGATGAAATGTTTCTCCTGCATTCATCAACCCAAATGGCATTTTGGCATACATGAATGTGCCCCAAGGAGTGGTGAAGGCCATTTTTTCTCTGTCCTCAGGCATGACCGATACTTGATTATAGCCAGAAAACCCATTGATCATAGATATCCTGGATGCACCAGTTACCCTTTGCAGTATGTGTTCCATCTTAGGTAGGGGGTAATTGTCCTTCTTCGAGCTTCTATTCAGATTCCTGAAATCGACACAAAGCCTAATTTCTCCGCTTTTCTTCCTTAGCAGAACCAAATTGGCCACCCATTCAGAATATCTCAAGGGGATGATGATCTGTGCATCTAATAGCTTCTTGACTTCCTTTTCCATGACCGGCAACAACATGGGATTTATCTGTCTTAGCTTCTTCCTGAATGGCTTAGCTTCTTCCTTCAACAGGATTTTGTGTTCAATGACAGATGTGTTGTACGTCTTGAGGTCTTTGTAGGTCCAAGCAAACACGTCGGAAAACTCTCTCAGCAACTCCGTGTAATCGACCCTCTGTTCACTAGTCAGGATGCTTGATAATCTGACAAACTTGGGCTCTTCCTGTGTGCTAATGTTGTAGTCAGTTGTATCAACATATTCATTTGAGACCTTTCCCTTTACTGCCACATCATTCCCATCGAACAGTCTCTCTAAAGGGACTAGTCCTCTCGGGATGTGATTGCTAGGAAGCTGGATAATCCGATGATTAGCAATTTTGTTTAAAAACACCTCAGGGTGAGGGTCACCTTCTGGATCAGGATCTTGATCAATGTGTACCGCAGAAAATTCATCAACTGATTTGATAAACCTTTCGAGTTCTGGATCATCCTCAAACACCTTCCAATGCTTGACATTGTCCAGCACCGACAGCCTATACCTTATATTAATATCATTTTTTACCATAGGCGGCAGAGGAAATTTGAGCAAACTAGCTGAGACAGCTAAAGAATCGGCCAAAGTATTTTCTCCCCTCAGAATGAAAAAAATGTTAAAATCCAAGAAGAAATTATCAATAAGGTCCCATACTTCATTTCGATAATTTTTGAGCCAGGGATTATTGGCAAGATAAGCATTCCTTACTTGCTGAATAATCAACTCAGCATCTCCGAATATTTCTATCTCTTTAATTCCCATTTTCTTTGCGTCCCTCATACCCAGAACAAGAGCTTCATACTTTGCCACGTTGCTGGTGGCTTCGAATTCCATCTTGTATGATAGGGACATGACTTCTTGACAAGGTGATATGAAAACCACTCCAGCTCCAACGCCTTCGCTAGAAGAAGCTACGTCAAAAAAAATCTTCCACACAGAGGGGATTTGAGGGGAAATCGGATGATCAGGGCTGGGATGTTTTCTGATTAGTAAAGAGCTTTCAGGGGCATCGGTAAGCTGCAGCAAACTAGACCCCAAGTCGGTGTCAAGTGCAAAGATGGGGTGATTGGTGGGGTCTTCTTCGTCACTGACAATATAGGCTAGCTAGGCATCTCTGTATAACCTCCTTTGTTCCCCTCCGAAGAAAAGAATGGTGGTGTATGTGAGATCCATCTGTAGTGTCCCTCCAAGATTTTTAATCCATGATCTAGACAATAGCATACCAAATTTCGGGGGAACGTCAGCTACCACAATATCCATGACCACACTTTTCATGGGTAGATGAAACAGGGAAACCACTAGGTCTTTGATGACTTCTAGACACTACACTCTCCTTGAATCGAAGAACATAAATCATGATAAGTTCTTGTCACCTCCAGTCCCAATTCTTCCATGACTATTTTTGGCATAAGGTTATGGGAAGCCCCCCTGAATCCATGAAGAAATTATGCAACACTTTATCATGTATGTTCAGGGATGTGTAGAAGGGAGGGGATGAGTCATCTCTGTATTCTACCATGGGGCCTAAGATGACGGCTGTATTTTCATCTTGAAGGTTTACTGAGTTAGAGGGAGGCTCAGGGGACTCATATTGTAACAGCTTGGAGAGGGATCTTTTAAAATCTTCATTTTTAACTAGCTCTGAGAGGGGGATGGGGATCCTGATCTTTTGAATTTTATGTTCAAAATTAAAGGATGGAATGGTCTTAGGATATTCCCTTACCTCGGTGATGGGTTCTTTGACTGCTGGAAAAGCGCTCTGAGCTCTTTTATCTTTAGTAGTGGCTACTGCAGATCTAGCAGGCCTTTCTGCTATGAGGGGTTGGTCTAGGCTGTCAAAGTATCCTTCTTTCCTTCTTGACCTGAGATTATATCTATTAGAAGTGTGACCGGCCCTTTGTTCTTTCCCCAACTCATGAATTTGAGTGCTCATAAGGGATTCTTCGTATGCGGACTGCGTCAAATGGGGAAAAGGGGGAGTTTCTTCAATACAGTGAATTTCAGGGCCAAACTTGTATATCTCCTCTCTTTCCTCATGATCAACTAGGTTGTTTTGGAGGGGGGTTTGAGCCCTTTGATATTCTCTGTATTTTCCCCTTTGTTCCCTCGGGAAAACCTGAGGCATATTGTTAGTAGGTCGTCTGAAACCTCTATTATCAATGTTCTGGGGGTTTCTGTACATGGGATTCCCCTCTAATTCCCACCTTTCCATCTTGGCAGAAAGTGATTTTAGTGCTCTAGCTGTCTCATCTGTTTGATGGGGTAGGGGAGAGGAACTGGATGAGGAGGCTTCAAGACTGTTCTTGGACGTATTTCTATCACCTGCATTCCTAAGTCGGTTGACAGCCAATATGTTAGATTCTACCTCCACGGCCGCATCCTACATGTGGGCTAGCGTAGAATCTCTTCTCTCCCTTAGTAGTAGGCAGAAATCAGGATCAAAAGAGCTAGAGTAAGTGATCTTTGCAGAGGCTTCGGAGGTTTTATCTCAGCAGGGATTTTGTTGTACATTTTATTAAATCTCTTGGAGAAGTCAGAGACAGACTCTCCTTCCTTTCTCTTCAATGACCCAAACTCTGTCATGTAATACATGAAATATTTTTAATCTCCCCACTGCCTCAAAAAGGCATTATCTAAATCTTCGATCCCATCAATAGATCCAGGAGGCAGGGCCTTGAACCATTTTCTAGCCTCTCCTTGGAGACTATGGAAAAAAATTATGATCCATACGTTTGCGTGCATGTTAACATTATCATCCGCGAAAGTGTAAAAGGCTGCTAGGTGTTCTTCAACAACTATGTCCCCCTCGCTTGTAAAATTGGGCAGCTACTTTAGGTATCCATCTGGTGGGAGGGCATTGAGAAGCTGTGGTAAGACAAAAGGAGCATACCTAGCGGCTATGATGGCCTCCATTGCGGTCATAGGGGGATTTTCTCTGACCATATGGATATTATGTAAAGGGGAATTCGGAGGAGAAGGAACTCGGAATGGGGATACTAGGGATGAGCTCTTAACGAGAGTGGGAAACAACAGGGGATTTAGTGAAAAGGATAGCGAGCTTAAGCCGGTAGATGTTTCTCTTTGTGCAGAAGCGACAAAGCTAGGAGTAGGGAAATCTTCTGTGGTTCTGGGTCTATGACAAGGTACAACTTCAGGGGAGACGAGAGTGACAAGGATTTCTCCCTCCAGTCCCAAACCAGAGGAGGAAACCTCAACAGGAACACTCCCGAAATTTAGGAAACGGGAAACTTCAAAAGGCGGTCTGCCAGGAAACTGAGGTGGAGAAAATGGATTTACTACAAAAGGCGATGATGGATTACCTTGTTCGGCGACAACTTCTCCTTCAGAGGCCTTTCCTTTCCCGCGAACTACCTCCTGATCAACTTCAGGTGTAGATGGAGGTAGCTGAGGATTGGACCGCGTGTGCTTGCCTCTGAAAGCCACAATGGACGTGGAAAGTTCTCCACAGTGGAGTCGTCACAATGGAGTCACCAGGTGCAAGGAAACAATCTTCAAATATTCTGATGCCTGATGCACCCTCAGGATCAAAGGCTCAATGTCATTTTCCCCAGGGAAAATCTTCAATTTTGTCCCCGACAACGACGCCAGAAATGTTAGCGTTAGAAGTCACCCCTAGATTGCTAGTAGGAGTAGAGCCCGATGCCCATCAGTTTTATGTCACGATTGTTTATAAATGGGTGATTGAATGGAGATAAACTCAAAACAATAGCGTTCCAACTCTGAAACTAGGCCAGATATGCATGAGCAAGTGAGGTCTTGTGTAAATTTCAGACAGTGAGCTATAGTAAAGGGTGAACAGGTGGAAGACTTATACAAGATAAAAGTGGAGGTCTGTTATAAATAGTAGGTTTCTAACAGACTATAGAATAAGGCATTTAAACACAATATCGACTTACATTCAAACACAAAGCTAGAGGATACAATTATGCAATAATAAATCCTTTATCATAACAGAACTACAATAATTTGCATGAGTCAGTCGTTCACGAACTCTCTTAGCATGAGATGAAAATTAGACGGAGTAAGAAGAATTGTCTGTCATAAAACAAGAAATCTCATATACAGATGCATAAGCTAAAGGCTAGAATAGCTGCTAAAACATTACAGTAGGGAGCTCTGCTCAACCATCGACCATTACAAAATGGAAAAAATGTCTACATATACTCTTCCCTTCCTTTCGCCCAGAAGAGGCGTCTCATAACTTTCAATGGATGGCGTCACCTCAATCAAATCTGGCCTGCATTGCTCTATCATATTCTACCTTAATTCGGCATGGCCCACGCTAGAGGTAGATGAACCCTTTGAATGTTGACTTGGCATGTGTAGGTTCTTCTGGCGAGTTGAAGACTCAACGTGGCTTCCCTGAGGAGAAATGGTACAGGGGACCCTCTCGAGAAGACTTTCGACTGGGACCTCCATACTCTGCAATAAATGAGTGAGGTGAGGTTTGAACCACCCTCTCTTTTCTTCATTAATCTCCAACAGGTACTGGGATTTATCTCATGTCAAATCGGCATGTGGAGCATCACAATGCCTCCCTTCTGAGATTTAGCTCGATGCTTCAGGGCCCGAGTGGCCAAATGACAAACATAAACGCCCCTCCTCTAGGCTTGTTCTCTTACGACCAGGTTCCAGAACCATGGGCCCGATCCTGGGAATTATCGGAAATTCAGGGTTCGGGGTTTCAAAATGCATGAAACGAGGGGTGCCTGCTCCTCAAAACCACGATCTGCGATATGCCGATAGGCTTGCCACCTGTACCACTGAGATTGGATGGTCGAGATTCGTTTTGACCCATGGCACTTCCCCTTGCTAAACGCTGGGCAACTGGTCAGCCCAGAAAACCCGTTGGCTGTCGATCCGCTTCTCTGGATGGATCTCGGCCGCCGATGGAAAACTTCACCCGCTCACTTGACTTGCTGCTAAAAAATGGGATTCTCTCGTGTTACGCTCGGGTGCTTCCCATGGAAACTGCAGACCTGGGTTCGCCTAATCTCGAGACAAGAAATATCGCTAACAACTTGATTCTCCTCTTTTTCTATGGAAATGCCCAGAATTTCCAAGTGGAGGCATGGAATTAGTTGGAGAAGATGATAACATCTCATGCACTCTTTTATTATCCACAAAAGTTGCATTATTTTCTTACTTATTGTAGCTTAGGTGACATGTTATCACAACTCTCTCATTGTAGTTTATTTTTTTGACCTCATCAATGATGTTGGGTTCCCTTTTTCTTGGTATTGGTTTGTAGGCCTAAGGAGTTGGATCAAAGCCTTTACATTAAGCTCTAAGAATGATACTAGGGTTTTAGGTCGCTTCTTGTGAATTTTTTTTGTTTTGAGGGTAATAAGGGAGATTACATTTCAAAAAAGATAATTGAATACCCTAAATTAGATGATGAACACTCCCTTGAAATGCCAATAGTAAAAAATCCCTAGATATTATCAATGCCTATGAAAATTATCCAAATGAAATAGATCATTATATATTTAAGTAAAAATAATATCCCTTGGATGATGTCGATTTCCAAAAATACAATGATAAGACAATTCTTTGTTACTGTTGTGACCAAAGCTAGAAGTGAAGTAAGTATAGTATGTTCTTATAAATTGACAATGTAAATGTGATTTTGTTTCTTTGTCATGTGAGACACAATGAAAAGACACAATGAAAAGAAGGGTAATGCTATGAAAAAATGTTATAAAGTGTTTGACATCACCATTTCCAACCCCTCATGTTTAATCCTTAATGTTGTTGAAGAAACAAAATAAATTTCATGGAACTAAAAACATTAAATTGTTGCCAAAATTGTTCCCTCTAATCGACAAAGTGAAGATTGGAATTTATGTCAACATTATAACAATTAGTGTCTATATCATGAACCTCTATATGGATTAACATGACCATGAGAGGATTAAAGTAGGAAAATATGAAGAAAGTCTTGAAACCTTGAATAACCCTCCACATATTGTAGACATGAGGATTGAGATGATGCACATGTGTAAAAGAGTAAATGTTTGACATCGTCATTTCCAACCCCTCATGTTTAATCCTTAATGTTGTTGAAGAAACAAAAGAAATTTCATGGAACTAAAAACATTAAATTGTTGCCAAAATTGTGCCCTCTAATTGACAAAGTGAAGATTGGAATTTATGTCAACATTATAACAATGAGTGTTTATATCATGAACCTATATATGGATTAACATGACCATGAGAGGATTAAAGTAGGAAAATATGAAGGAAGTATTGAAACCTTGAATAACCATCCACATATAAATTGACAATTGCAATGTGATTTTATTTCTTTTTCATGTGAGACACAATGAAAAGAAGGGTAATTCTATGAAAAAATATTATAAAATGTTTGACATCGCCATTTCCAACACCTCATGTTTAATCCTTAATGTTGTTGAAGAAACAAAAGAAATTTCATGGAACTAAAAAAATTAAATTTTTGCCAAAATTGTGCCCTCTAATCAACAAAGTGAAGATCGGAATTTATGTCAACATTAGAACAACGAGTGTTTATATCATGAACCTCTATATGCATTAACATGACCATGAGAGGATTAAAGTAGGAAAATATGAATAAAGTCTTGAAACCTTGAATAACCCTCGACATATTGTAGACATGAAGATTGCGATGATGCACATTGTAACAATGAAGTTTCATATCTTAACAAGACCTTTACAATGGTACAAATATGACAAAAAAAAAATTGGGGTTCAAAAGTTATGGTGAAAACACTAAAATATGTGTTTCACAAGTTGCAAAAAGATGCATGTTGCATGTCACACAAAGTTCAAAGTTCACGTATCACATGTCACACCAAGTTCAAGTTTTGCATGTCACATGTCAGACCAATTTCAAAGTTCACGTGCATGGAACATATGCTTTTTTCATTTTGCATATTGCATGTCACAACATTTTCAAAGATGGATGTCGCATGTCACAAAATTTTGAAAAATGCATGTCACGAGTTGTAATATTTTTGAAGTTCTTTTTACAGCTTCCAAACACTTCTTATTGCATCTTGACGCAGATGCCACCCTGCGCGCATGTCCGCAATCACCAGGACCTTCTCTTCCCCTCGGCCAAATAACTCAACGGTTATTCTACTTCCCTATCGGGAAGTCTGCACCCCACAGGTTTTACCTTGCACGACCCTCCCTTCTTCCTTCAGAGGATCGTCACTTCGCGATTTCACGAATTCTCGGTTGATCACTAACCCTTCGGATCCTTGAGATTCGATGTCCCAATCTCTTCCCGCTTCCTCGGGACTTCCGCTTTATCGCAGCCTCGCACTATCATGACTTCGCCACCCGCGACTCCCAGCACTTGGTCCTCGTACTCCCAAGTTCTGATGTTCTGAGATGTCGATGTTCTCTTGTCGCGAGGTCAGACCCACGTGCTTGGCGACTTGATCCTTCTTTTATTTGGGCCTTCAAATCACGGGCCCCGATCTCGTGAGATTCCCCAATCTCGGCCACCTATATTCCACTCACTTTTGCGGTCCCACACGGCTTACATCACTATCGAGATGTCACACCTCGAAGCTTCGTGACTCCCGTTACCAACTTTACGACGCTATTCTCACGAGATCCCGATGGGCGATCTCTCGAATAATACAACGCCCGACCAACTTGTATCAAATCTCTACCCCTCCTGAGATTAGAACTTCTCTGCTTGCGCTGTGACTTTCCCGTAACTGAGAGGGATCCAACAAGTTACCAAAACTCACTATCCTCCATTGGGAGTACCAACTGTCCTCTCCTCTCCTGCGCAATCCACGAACAAGGAATGTCTTCCCACGAGACTTGTTCCCCAGCCTACGACTCTTCTGTTCGACTTGTGCATGCAACTTCTCTACGCTGCCCTTCAACAACCTTGAAGGCCTATCCCTCCTGAGCTTCGACAACTTCAATTCTCTCAGGAAGAAACTCTTGCACGCACTCCTTGCAGCGAACCTTCAACAACGACTAAGTGTTGAAGCCTTCTCGACTCTGCGCACTCCTGCAGCAACAGTCTTTCAATCCTTTGGCTTAGAATCGCAATCTGAGTCTTCATCTAGCCTGCGCACACCTTGCACGGCTTCAGTGCCTAATATGCACTCCTGAGAACTGAGAACAAAATTTCTCCGTACTTGAACGCTGCAGTCACGCACTCCTTGCGGACAAATTCAATTGCACGCCTTGCAGGAATTTTGTGGTTCAAGATAGAGAAACAATTGGAACTAACTCCTCATTCTCATAGACTTCTAGCTAACCATGAAATCACATACATATCATATAAAAGAAAATGCATGACCAGAAGCAAACATTCATGAGCATAATATCAACAGTACACAGAGAGTAACATAACCATGGAATTGAATCAAAGCTTTCTTCTATTAATTCAATATCTGTACATGGAGGTCCTTCATATACTTCTCTGTTGTTGTCTTCTTCTGCTTCAATGAATCATTATACAATATACAAAGGAGGGTGTCTATATCTCGTTTCCCTCTCGAGGTCTAAAGCTATAAAATCTAAAATTAAATATTCTATCTACTTTACATTAATTCTATTAAATGCCTCATCTAACTAAGGACGTGATATATCCGCTCAAGGTCCATTACAATATACAAGTGCGCTTCATAAAATCAACACATTAATGTTTGCACAACAATATCAAGGTGCTATCCAAAAATAATCGCGCTGGCTTGTCTAGCTGTCTCCCGCTTTCGCGCTCTCTCTCTTGACGTGGGCGATGCTCCTGCATCATACTCCCTCGCTTGAAAAATTTCATGGGCTCCTGTCCATGAGCTCCTGGATAGTCTATCCATGATTCTGTATCATCTCTTCGGTTTCCCAGCTGGCATCCTCCACTGGGTGATTCTTCCATTTGACTAGATACTCGAAGTATTCTTTTCTCCTGGTCTTTTTACCCACTCGTTTGTCCAGTATGCATTCCATTTGCGGCTTCTCTGCAATTGGTAATTGTTTTATCCACTGGACTACTAGTTCTTCAGTTCCAGTTTCTACTTCTCTAGCCCTGTATGGGTATAAGTCTGCGATATTGAATATCGGAGATATCCCGATGCCATCCGACAACTCAATCTCATATGCATTTTCTATGAATTTCTTCAGAACTCAGCATGGTCCAATTTTCTTCATCTTTAATTTGTTGTATGTTCCCCTTGGGAACCTTTCTTTCCTCAGATGTGCGAGAACCAGATCGCCAACCTCAAACTGAATTTGTCTCCGATGCTGATCTGCCCTGCGTTTGTACTCCTGATTTGATTTCATCAGTTGCTGCTTCACCTGACTGTGAAGTTCTTGCATCGCCTTAGCGAATTCTTCTGCACTAGCACTGCTAGTTGCAGTCTGTTCTGAATCTCACAATTCAGAAACTCCTCACGAATGCATTCCATATACAACCTGAAATGGACTTCTACCTATACTCTGATTCACTGAATCGTTGTATGCGAACTCTGCCTGTGGAAATATGTTGTCCCAACTGTTATGGTGCTTCGTCACCAAGCTCCTCAACAAATCTCCCAGACTTCGGTTGACCACTTCTGTCTGCCCATCCGTCTGAGGATGATAAGAAGAACTAAACGCCAGATTAGTTCCTAGCTTCTTCCATAACGTCCTCCAAAAATGCCCTATGAATTTGGTATCCCTGTCTGATACAATGCTTTTCGAAAACCCATGAAGTCTAACAATCTCCTTGAAAAATAGATTTGCGATGTGTGTCGCATCGCTGGTCTTCTGGCATGGAATGAAATGTGCCATCTTTGAAATTTTTTCCACGACTACAAAGATGGAATCAACACCTCTTTGCGTCCTCAGAAATCCCAATACAAAATCCATACTTATCGCCTCCCATGGTCTCTCCAGTATGGGCAATGGATGGTAAAGACCTGCATTCTGTTTCCAGCCCTTCGAATGTTGACAAATTCGGCACCTGTCAACAAACCTCTTAACATCTGCTCGCATGCCTGGCCAAAAATACAATTCGCTCAGCTTTGCGAATGTCTTGTCATGGACAAAATGTCCTTCCAAGCCTCCATTGTGTTTTTCCTTCAATAGGTTCTCCCTCATGGAGAAATTCAGAATGCACAATTGATTGCCTCTAAACAACAATTCTTCCTGGATCATAAAATCTATCCAACGACTCCAATCTCTGAGAACTGGATTCTCAGTTGCTTCATATGCTTCTGCAAAATCTTCATCTCCTGCATACATGTCCCTGAGATTTTCAAAACCCAATGTTCTGACTCAGAACTCCTGCAACAGTAAACATTTCCTGCTCAAAGCATCAGCCACTTTGTTAGCGGTTCCTGAAATGTGTTTGATCACAAACGTGAAATTCTGCATATACTCTACCCATTTTGTATGCTTCTGATTCAACTTCTCTTGTTGACTCACAAACTGCAATGCATGATTATCATTGTACAATACAAATTCTTTTGGGATCAAGTAATGCCTCCACTTCTTTAATGCCTGGATGATGGCATAAAATTATTTATCATACGTGGAGTATTTCAGCTTTGCTTCATCCAGCTTCTCGCTGAAATATGCAACTGGTCTGTCATCCTGACTCAAGACCGCTCCTACATCATATCCACTCGCATCACATTTCACTTGAAATGTCTTCTTGAAGTCCGAAAACACCAACACTGGTTGCTCTGTTATCTTCCGCTTCAACAGATTGAAGCTCTTCTCACCCTCGGATGTCCAATGAAAAGTGTTATGTCGTTTCTTTACCGTGTCCATCATTGCTGCACTAATCCCATTGAAATTCCTGATGAACTTTCGGTAGAAACTAGCCAAACCATGGAAACTCCTCACCTCGAAAACATTTCTCGGTGATGGCCAATTTTTAATCACTTCCACCTTACTTGGATCCATTTTCAATTCATTCACTGAAATGACGAACCCCAAGTAAATGAGCTTTGTCTTCATAAATGAGGACTTCTTCATGTTTATCAACAGCTTCTCCTGCTGTAGCTTCCTCATCACAATGGCCAAATGTTTCAAATGTTCATCCTTGGTATTACTGAAGATCAGTATATCATCCATATATACAACTACGAATTTCCCGATGAATTCCCTTAGGACTTCATTCATCAGTCTCATGAATGTGCTCGGAGCGTTTGTCAAACCAAACGGCATGACTAGCCATTCTTACAAACCTTCGTTTGTTTTGAATGTTGTTTTCCATTCATCACCTTCCCTCATGCGAATCTGGTGATATCCGCTTTTCAGATCAATTTTTGAAAAATAATTTGCCCCGCTCAGGCAATCCATCAGATCACTCATTCTCGGTAGTGGAAATCTATACCTAATGGTGATTTTGTTGATCGCTCTGGAGTCAATACACATCCTCCAACCTCCATCCTTCTTCGGACTAAGCACAGTTGGAACACACACGGACTTAGACTCTCCCTAACCAGTCCTTTTTCCAACAAATCTTGGACCTGCTTCTTGACTTCCTCATTTTCCTGTGGTGTCAATATGTACACAACCTTATTTGGTAAAATTCTTCCTGGTATGAGATCAATGTGATGAATCACACTCCTCATCGGTGGCAACGAATGAGGTAATTCGTCCACTATGATGTCAGCGAACTCCTCTAGAAGTTCCTGAATCTCATCTGGTAAGTCATCCACTCTTGTGTTGGTCAGAACAATCCTTGGCTTCTTGACAACAAAGAATTGTGGCTCTTCATTCTTCTCCATCTCTGTGAGAAGTTCCTTCCCACTCATGAGAAGTATTGTATTGCTTACTTCCGTATTTACCTCCTTATCCTTTATCGAAAGTAATTTATGTGTTCTCCCATTCTTCTACAGTGTATATGTGTTCATTCTCCCATCATGAATCACATTTATGTCATATTGCCATGGTCTACCCAACAATAAATGACATACGTCCATGGGAATAACATCACATAAGATTTTATCATTATATCCCCCTATTTTAAATTCAACAAAACATTGTTTGATGACACTCACCTGATGTCCCTTTTGTAGCCATGAAACTTTGTATGGACTGGGGTGATCAGTCATTTCCAGCTCCAGTTTCTCCACCATCTCGGTTGAAACGAGCTTGTCGGTGCTTCCACTGTCCACAATAACCTTGCATTTCCTGTCCCTGGTTGTGCAAGTTGTTCTGAACAGTCTGGTCCTTTGTACTGATCTTTCCACCTCTTTCTCAAGTGTCAAAAGGACTTTATGCATTCCAAGCGATCTTCCACTGTCTGCATCTTCTGACTCAGCATCACGCCTTTGCGCTTCAGTGATGTGAGCTTCTCCTGCATATTTATTTTTCTCTAGAAACTCGTAAGACTTGTGCCCATTCTTCCCACATGTAAAACATGCGATTACTCCTCCTCTTCCTCTACCTCGACCTCTAGTACGAGGAAGAGTGTTTTCATCAGCATAACCGCCACCCTGCTCGGTATGCTTCACCCTCTGTTCAGCATGTGGTCCTCACTGTGAGGTTCCACCTTTCTCAATCCTACCCTGAGGTTTCTTCCATTCCTCCTTGGGCTTCTGATATTTCTCCTGGGCAACTGCCTTGCCTCTTGGCTGGCTTCTGCCTCGCCCTCACTATCCTTGCTTTCAACTCAGCTTCTCTTTGGCTTTCAGAGCCAATTGGTAAGCATCTTCCACCGTCCTGATGGTTGGCATGCTTAGTTCATCCTTCATGTCATATCTCAGACCATTCAGATATCTAGCAACCTTCTCATCATCGCTCTCCCGATGACCTGCTCTGATGTTGAGCTTGTAAAACTCTTCGGTGTATTCCTTCACCGTCATCAACTTTTGTCTCAGGTTCTGCATTCACCTGAATAGTGTGATCTGATAATCCCGTGGGATGAAATTCTCTTTCATCTTCACGATCATCCGATCTCAAATTTTGATCTTTTTCTTGCCTTTGCAGCATCTGTCTACTTGTAGCTCGTCCCACCACAATGCAGCATGTCCTCTCAAGTGTGTAACTGCATGCTTGACTTTCTTATCTTCTTCCTCATCTTCATAATCAAAGTATGTGTCAAGATCTCTAATCCAATCTAGCAGCTCCTCTGCATCTAGATTTCCTTCATAGATTGGAATGTCCATTTTCGCCTTCGCACCCATCCTGGCAATGGCTTTGATCGACCATTCGGTTGATGCGTCTTCTGCTGTGACCTCTTCTTCATGCCCAACTTCTTCTTCAACCTCAGAATCTCTAATATCCCCTGCACCAACTCCACGTCTCTAAGATGTCTCCATCTCCTCAAGCCTTGCTCGAAGATCTCTCATCTGCCGCTCCATTTCTGGATTTCCTGCCGGCCTACCTCTTCTTCGCACCTCCCTATATTCTGGGTTCGATGAATGTCTTTCTCTTCTGGGCGCCATGATGTATCTTATTCTCTACTACAGAAAGAAAAGAAATCCCGCTCTGATACCACTCTGACGCAGACACCACCCTGCACGCACGTCCGTGATCACCAGAACCTTCCCATCAGCCGAAGAACTCAACGGTTCTTCTACTTCCCTATCGGGAATTCTGCACCCCACAGGTTTTACCTTGCACGACCCTCCCTTCTTCCTTTGGAGGATCGACACTTCACGATTTCGCGAACTCTCAATTGATCACTAACCCTTTGGATCCTCGAGATCCGATGTCCCGATCTTCTCCTGCTTCCTCGGGACTTCTGCTTTATCGCAGCCTCGCACTATCATGACTTCGCCACCGGTGACTCCCAGCACTCGGTCCTCGTACTCCCGAGTTTCGATGTTCTGATATGTCGATGTTCTCCTATCGCGAGGTCAGACCCACGCGCTTGGCGACTTGATCCTTCTTTTATTTGGGCCTTCAACTCACGAGCCCCGATCTCGTGAGATTCCCCAATCTCGGCCACCTGTCTTCCACTCACTTTTGTGGTCCCACACGGCTTACGTCACTATCAAAATGTCACACCTCGAAGCTTCGTGACTCCCGTTACCAACTTTCCGACGCTATTCTCACGAGATCCCGATGGGTGATCTCTCAAATAACACAACGCCCGACCAACTTGTATCAAAGCTCTACCCCTCCTGAGCTTAGAACTCCCTGCTTGTTCTGTGACTTTCCCGTAACTGAGAGGGATCCAATGAGTTACCAAAACTCACTATCCTCCACTGGGAGTACGAACTGTCCACTCCTCTCCTGCGCAATCAACAAACAAGGAATGTCTTCCCACGAGACTTGTTCACCAGCGTACGACTCTTCTGTTTGACTTGTGCAAGAAACTTCTCTACACTTCCCTTCAACAACCTTGAAGGCCTATCCCTCCTGAGCTTCGACGACTTCAATTCTCTCAAGAAGAAACTCTTGCACGCACTCCTTGCAGCGAACCTTCAACAACGATTAAGTGTTGAAGCCTTCTCGACTCTGCGCACTCCTGCAGCAGCAGTCTTTCAATCCTTTGGCTCAGAATCGCACTTTGAGTTTTCGTCCAGCATGTGCATGCCTTGCATGGCTCCGGTGCCTAATCTTCACTCTTGAGAACTAAGAACAAAAGTTCTCCCTACTTGAACCCTGCAGTCACGCACTCCTTGCGGATAAATTCAACTGAACGCCTTGCAAGAATTTTCTGGTTCAAGATAGAGAAACAATTGGAACTAACTCCTCATTCTCACAGACTTCTAGCTAACCATGAAATCACATACATAGCATATAAAAGAAAATGCATGACTAGAAGCAAACATTGATGAGCATAATATCAACAGTACACAGAGAGTAACACAACCATGGAATTAAATCAAAGATTTCTTCTATTAATTCAATATCTGTACATGGAGGTCCTTCATACACTTCTCTACTTATCTCTTCTTCTGCTTCAATGAATCATTATACAATGTACAAAGGAGGGTGTCTATATCCCATTTCCCTCTTGAGCTCTAAATCTATCAAATCTAGAATTAAATATTCTATCTACTTTACATTAATTCTATTAAATGCCTCATCTACCTAAGGACGTGAGCTATCCGCTCAAGGTCCATTACAATATACAAGTGCGCTTCATCAAATCAACACATTAATGTTTGCGCAATAATATCAAGGTGCTATCCAAAAATAATCGCGCTGGCTTGTCCAGCTGTCTCCCGCTTTCGCTCTCTCTCTCTTGACGTGGGTGATGCTCCTGCATCACATATTCCCAAAAATTTAGTTTTGCATGTTGCACCAAGTTTAAAGTTTGCACATTGCTTGGAAAAGATTCTTGCCACATGTCACATGTCACAAGACTTTCAAAGTTTCATAGATCATGTCAAAAGATTTTGGAAGTTGCATATTGCATATTCAAGTTCCATTTGTTTCCTAGACTCCATATCCGAAGCACAAGGCACCATGTCTTTCTTGGATTCTCACATTATATCTTAAAATACAAAGAGATTACCATTCTTAAAAGACAAAGAGATACAAGTTTGGAACTCCTGAAACCCACAAACAAACAAGCATGTAAAATTTAAATCTAAACTTGAACAATTCAATCTCTTAAATTTCACGTTTACCAATGCCTTCAAATCGCTAGGATGATATCCATGGAGCCACAAATTGATGCAGAAATTGTATGTCAAGTGCAATAGAACCAATAGAACAAAGGAGTATTGAATAAATATATACCAAGTCTAAGAGAGGATGAAATTATCATTCAGTGTATAACAAAATTACATTCACATATATATACAATCCATAGAAATAGACTTGTGTATATTATCAGATGAAAAAGTACCCATAATGTCAATGCATTATATGCATAATTACATGTTCATCTATATAATGTACATCTAACTGTCTTATAAAATTATTACACATCATCAATTTCTTTTAGTCTTCTTTTGTGTTTTCCAGGTCTTAAGTAATTCATCCATCTCCATGTCTTCATTTACTAGGTGCTCTTTAGCAGCTGATGTTGTTTCAATCATTTCACATAGAGTACATATGGTATCGTACCCATGGCGTGGATGATGTTGTGAGGGGACATCACCTACAAAAACAAAAAATATTAAATTTATATGGCCAATTTTTAAATATCATTGAAGTAGTTTGTTAATATTAAAAAAAAACTCTGCAATGTAATTATTTACCTGGTCCTCTAGTCAGAAATATTGGAATGGTTGTCATCCTGTTCACCTAATCTTCAGGTCGAGGAGGATCAACTATGACATCCTCTTCCATTGAAACGTCAAAATTTATAAGTACAAAATTTATAAGTACATAATTATTAAGTATATGATTAATATACAACCATTTTACCATCGTGGGCCTCAGTCACAGGAACATCTTGGGGTTGCACCCCACTAGGATGGGATTGTTGGGGAGAACCATGATCTTCTGGTTGCGTTGCACTATCAACGCTCTGTTGTCCAGTACTAATGGTTTCGATGATAGTTTTTGTCCCATGATTAAAACAAAGTAAGACATTAAATTATGGATGATATCAAACATTTACGTATTTTATAAGTAATGAAAGGTTAATGTGGACTGATTTTTATTTACCTTATCCCACAAACTAGATATTGGGGTCTTCCCCATGCTTTTCCTATGATCAACCATGGATTTATAAATGTACTTGTAACCAAGTTGGACGTCTTCCTCTATGGTTTCAGTTCTGAAGTCGTCACCCTACATTGCATAAGGGTATGGTTTTTTAATGTTTTTGGCTGTAATTATCTGAAAGTTGTAAGGCGATACAAATAATATTCTTAAGATGTTTGGGTACTTACGATTCGTGACTGTAACCTCGAGTAGATGACCTAGCCTAGCTTGTGTTGGCCATGTTTGGAAATCCTTCCTTTGGTTTCCTTCGAAGTGTCAGGCAACCTATCATCAAAATTTTCAAGTATGTTATATATAACCAGACTTTTATTTAGATCTAAAGAAAATTAAAGTTGGTATTGAAATCAAAATATTGTAATTTACCTTGGTGTACCCGCTATTTTTTCTCCTGATTTTTTCAAAATCTTCTCTTTTGCATCATCAATGATCACCTTCCACTCCCTCTCTATAATTGAGGGAGGACGCTCATACCTAGGATTTCCTGCCAAGCTTCGTCTATAAACATCTCGTGTATATTTTAAATATTTGCGCGCTGCAGAGGTGACCTATTTTTTATTGAACGTGTCTACTCCAAAGAGGCCTTCAAGATAATCCATAAGTTCCTTTTTGAGGTTGGAATTATGGAAATTCCACTTCATGCGTAAGGTTGCCCCAAAAATCAACAAGCCCTTACTCTCTAGGTGCCTATAAAAATGGTCGTTTCCTACACACAAAAAAATACGATCATTAATTTAAAATTAATAATCTAGATGATTTGTGTATGATATGGACAACATTAAACAATTAAAATATGAATTAAAACTACCTTGGAGCCTTGATTATTCTAATGGAATTCCACTATCATCGACCAAAAATGTGCATGGAAGGGTCCCTGTGCTTGTCACACATCTAGCTCTGGGAAATGCAACCATGTCAACCACATCACCAACCTCATCTCTACCACCATCTCTATACTTTGACCGATGTGTGGATGTATCGAGGTGCGTGTCATGGCTCCTATATAAATTAGGTGTGGAAGATGGAGAAGTAAATAGTACTCTAGCAGTTGTATGACCGTTTGCATCAGGACTCTGTAGTGTCTATGTAGTGCCACTACTACCAACACAGGGTTGAACATGCTCCAAAAATCTCTTTATAAAAAAGAAAATGTTTTTTTGTGAGATAATGTAAAAGTTAAAGAACAAAGTTTCATAATTGAACATATGAGTACATTAGAAAAAAACACTTTAAATTATGGTTATTACCTTATATGTGTTAATTTGTGACATAAGGAGATTGATCTTTGCTAGGACGTCAGGAGTTTGATCTGGACAATCTAATAAGATAGCAAATTCCTTGTTCGCTTTAATAATCTTTTTTTTTACTAATACCATTGGATTAGGGGATGAATACAACCCCTCCTCATCGGTGGAATCATGATCAACATGGCCTGTCGACTACATATAATTTCAACAAAAACAATGTTATTTCAGTAAAATTATAGAAGCAAATAATAAAATTCACGTAAAATCAAAGTGGAAATTGAAACCATTTACATGTTCTTCGGCTGGCCCTTTTCCACAATCATCCTCCCACATTATAATATAATTAGAACCCCCAAATATTTAAAAACTTGTTAACGATAACAAAAAAACTGATTGCCACCCAAATAAAATCAACCTCAACGATCAAGCTCCCACATTATTATAAAATTGGGACAGTGAAATATTTAAAACAATGTTAAAGTTATATAAAAAAAATATAATGCAATAAGTAGAGGTTTCTTAAAGAGGTGTTGCATAAGTACCTGCACACTATTAGTCGATGTTTCTATTTGATTCAAATGGTAATCCACAGATAACTCTTCCCTGGGAGCTATCTTTTTTATTGTGCACATGACTACCTGATTCTCTTCACGTCCTCATATATGGAATTCGGTTGCTTGTTTGTTGTCCCAGGTCATGTGTTCCTTATAAACCCTGCGATATTTCTGGAAGCTTTAGGACTTCCATCAATATAGATAGTCTCTCCCTTATTTTTATCCTTGTTTATTAGTTGTATATAATTTGTGACAAGTGCATATCACCACATACTTCTCATGTATCGGACCAGTCACATCCAATCATTATAATTGTAACAAGGTCTGACATAGTCCATCAATTCAGTTACTGTATTGTATTTTACAATTATTCCATCCATGGAAAATAGCCCCAGGCCATGCGGGGAGGATGGTGCAATGCGATATCTCCTATTATTGAAAATAAAGTCAGCATCTATAGGAGATAGTTCCTTAGGTACCCATTGTTTCACAAGATGCTTATACCTGAGTGGCACCTCTATGTCTACTATTCTCTCATCATCATAAGAGCATGATCCTCCTTCAGCAAGAAAAAATTCCATGCGTCTACAAAATTTTCTTCTGACTTTTTCACCTCTGGTCCTTGTTTGTTTATCATATCTGCTAGATGCAATCGCATTTCCCTCTATTTGTCCTAATATTTCCTCACTTGATGAACAAATATCTGATAGGTACCTGTTTTTTTGTACCTTCAGTTGCATGTTCACATGTTGTTAGTGAGTAGTCCATCCTCATCCTAGTTCCAATTTATGAACCTTTTTTCCTATATTCAAAGTTCTAAATAAAATTTTTATATCTTTAGTTTTGGATGCACAATTAGACTAGGGTGCAATTACCAATATTAGTAGGGGCACTCATGCATGCAATGTATTCCCAACTTAGTGAAGGGTATGAATCTCTAGGTGGGTGCACCTTAATTCGACTCACTTATCCATGCAAGCAATATCCACTATGGTTAGATTTCACACTACGGAATAGTGGTCAACCACCTAATGTAATGTGATATCCCTCTTGATTTTGGACATATTAAGGACATATTAATGTGATAACACTAACGACATGATACGTTTATCATATGGATATAAGAAAAAAATAGTAGTTGTTTGTTGGATTTGTGCAAATTAGAATTATTATAAGAAATGTCCATTGAAGATGAGGGTCAATGCTATGGAGTAAGAAATCCAACCATCAGTTGGTGTGTTTCAAATCTTGGGTTCTTTAGTTGGAAATAATTCTAAGGCAAGTCAAGAGTAGGACTATACAAATATTAGTTTTGTTCAAGACAAGAGTAGAACTATACAAATATTAGTTTTGTTCAAGCCAAGAGTAGAACTATACAAATATTAGTTTTTTTCAATCCAAGTTGAAGAATAAGTTAGTTATGGCGATGGTTAACAATAGTGCAACCCACATTTTTATGTAGGAAGTAGTGGTTGTTAAACTCAATGTGTAGTTGAAATTGGTGCAGTCTTTTTTCAAGGTAGTAAACTCTAACACGGGTAGGGTGGTTGGCTTGGCTAAATGAGTCAACTTATAGCTTGGACACTAGAGTGGAACTACTAGTTTCAAAGTGGTACCCATGGATGACTTTGAAGTTTTTTTTGTGCAAGAGTTTATTAGGATGTGATAGGTGGCACCAATCCCTCACCTTAACAATTTTTTAAGCTTTGATGACACAAAACTTCACGTAATTCCGATGTTGAGGGGGAAATAGAGTACAATCACTAGGAGACTACCATGACTATGATTACAACAACCAATCATGCAATATTGCAACCTTACATAGAGGAAGTTGGAGGTTTTCAGACATCAAAGAAGATCTTGAGTGCAGGTTTTTGGTAACCTTTGGTGGATGAAGGCCAACACAAAAAGTTGTTTACTAGGTTTGAATCCATAGTAAATAACATTATGTCTACAATATCCAAAGTAGTGGATGTCTATTTAGAGAATCAAGATGGTCTAAACTTTCGTTGGATGGTTCAATATTCGACTTAAGAAGTTCTAGGAAAAATGATGTAGACTTTAAGGAAGGAATGGATTCCAATTTTAGTGTTTCTAGTGGCATTGGTGGCCACTTTCCATCCTTTTATCACTAAACAAATTAATAGGATGACTCACTACTAGCTTGGAAGCTAGTAGTGGAGCCAAAGCACCCCACAAGGAAGTAAGTGCCTAGTTTGGTGTAAGTTGGTAGGACTTAGCATATTTTAAACGTGAGATCAAGCACTTGAGTATATTAAAGAGATAATCACATACAAAAAAGGGAATTAGAAAATCCGAGTAGGAGTGTTTGATTCTACAACACATGATGATGTACTTTCACGGTTTTAAATGTATAATTGGACTAGCTACCTAGCTTGTTTGAAGGAATGAAGACAAAGGTGTACTAAGGCATGGGAAATTGGAGTTGAAGGTAAGTACAACTGTGTGTGGCAATGTGAAGAAATTGGAGTGAGATTAGTTGAAAATGGATGGTGAGTCTGTGTAGTATAGTAGTTAGTTGACAGAGACATGTAGAATTTATGAGGATGTTGTTGGGGCAACGTTGAACATAAGTGGGGGAGGATGTAAGGATTTTTGTTTTCCCATAAAGAACAAATGCACTTTCCACATGTACTATCTTGATCAAGGTGAAGGAAAATGGGGTGAGTCGGTTCTGACTTAGGAAATTGCATGGTGTAGCCACACACATTACAATTTGCATTGCAATATGGGTGAGGTTCTCACTAGAGTGAAACAAGTTGTGCATATGGTGCATAGCGATTTGTCTTAAGTTGCGATGAAAAAAATGTCATTGTCTTGGTGGAGAAAAGGAATGATAAAGATTAATGGAGAATACATCGTAGTCAAGGATGGAAGAGTGTTAATTTCTAGGTCGGATAGGTCTGCGACATGATAAGGTTGTAGGTAGAAAGTGAGTCACTAGAAAGAACACCAGAACAAGGAACACCTTAGTGGAAGTGTTTTGGGTTGCAACATTTGACATGCATAACTTAGTTGAGAAGATGGGTGTGGGAGATTCACCCACTAATGAGTGGTGTGGTAATAAATGAAGCATTGTGTTCAGTGATATAGTGTCTTATGGAAGAATTCAAGGTGAGATAGAGTTTGTAGTGACAACGATCCAAGGAGGGAGAACGCTAACAAGATCTTCAGGAGAACTACTCCAATTTGAGGCCTACAAGAGGAAAAAATCAGTTTCTGTAAAGCAAGACTACAATCATCATGTAGGTCCAAGTTTGCAAGAAAGACATATAGAAACACTTGATGACTACATAGATTTATCCCCTACTTTTGAAGGTGGGAATGTGGTATACTATGTTGCTAATTCCCAAACGGTGGTGGGGGCAGACAAATCCTCCCTACAGGTAATTTCCTTCTTCTTTTCTAATCAATTAAGTTAAATAGGCTAATAAGGGCTTGGAAGTCTCAAATAGTTGTGTTAGTTGAATTCCATCTAGTTATTAGTCAACTTAGTAATGTAGATTGGGGTTGTAAATATGATTTGAAAGGGAGCCTCTTTTATGATATCCTCATAAGGAAATATCTAGTGGAGTTCTTGTAATGTGGAAAGACATTGGAAATGTCAACCAAATAAGGTTTATGGCAGACAATTCAAGACATTAAGCTATTACCCACATCCCAACAACTGGTCAGTAACTTTGTATTGTTAGAATCCATGCACCTACTAATCCTAGAGACAAAGAAAGAGATGCATTCTAGGGTGCAAATTAATATTGGAGAATCTTTGTCTCGAGGAAATTTTAACAATACCTCCTATTCACGTGTTGCAAAAGGAGTTTTGAAGAATATTGAAAGAGGAATGTCCACCTACAATTTCAATTTCATATGTGCATTGGAGAGTAAGATACGCCAATTCTTATTTGAACCTATATTTCAAGTATTTGTTGCTTAATAATTAATGGAAACACCACATTTTTGTGAAGATAAAAAATGGATTAATCTTAGTGAATGTTTGCATATTGTTGGGACTCAGAAATGTTGTATTTTCATCCACCTTTCCCTTCATCATTTTTCACATTTCATCGCCCCATTAACCTTTCATAATACCATTTTCATAATTAAATATGGGCTTAACCTTATTATTTTCCAAATCATTTATTTTAGTATTAAAAGAGAATTTGTGATTAAATATTAGAAAATTGACATGTTTTCATATATATCTCAAAAATGTGTGAGCTTTATCATGTGTAGGAATATTTGAAGGATTAATTCAAAAAGACTTCTCAACTACTTCCCCCACCATTTCAAGATTTGAGGAGATAATTCAAGCCTATTCTAAGGAGAATATCATGGAGATTTGGTTGTAATATCTTATCCAAGATATATGAGAGATATGTGTGAGGATTTGAAGGGATAATATTTTGTAATAATGGGAAATTGGTTGAGAGAAAAGTGGATCTGTAATTATGAGATGATTATCTTATTTTCAAAGCTCTCATGTATAAAAGAGAGTTCCCTCTCTTGATGAGAGAGGGAGAATTATTATTATGTAGATTAGGAGGAGAATTATTATGATGTAAGATTGGCTCTTAAGAGAGAATTGGTATGATGTAGATTCGATTCATGAAAAGACTCTTTTGTAAACATACATGTTGAAGATTAATGAAAGTTTGAGTTCAGTGATATTGTGTCTCTTAGAATCTATCATCTGCTGATCTAAAATATTCCATGTTGGCATCGACAAGGGCCATTGATCCAGCTTGGTAAGCTCATTGTAAATTGTTAGTGTAGATTTTTATTTCATGTACCTGTTATTTTGATTTCACTATTCGAATTTGTTGCAAAGTGTGGAATGCAGGGATAGTTGGATCTCCATATTTCACCATACATGAGCTTTAATGGAGCATCTCACTACACTTAGATTTCTTTTCTAGAATTGATTAGGTTACACCTTGCTAACACATGCACAATCAAGACCTCCATCTCTCACCCTACATGCACCTATAATGGAATGTTGTGAATGCGCAAAGTGTTAATTGTTGTTAGTTTTGTTGCTCTAGGAGATAGAATCAAAGTTCATCTTTTCTTTTCATGAGCCATCAATGAACATGTCCATCACCCGAGCAAGATATTTTTCTTGTTTATGAGTTTTTCTTTCCATCTTTCGAATTGTGTGAAGATTGTTATTTTTAAAAGTGTGTTGGTTTCTTAATGGTTTTCTTATCTAAGATATACTAAAAAGAAATAGGAACCTATATGTTATTGGCACATATAGTGCATCAACTCTACTGATTACGAGTCTCGGTCGATAATTTATGTTTGGTAATATATTATGCATATAATTGCACCAACATTTTGGCGCCATTGCCAAGGAGTTGTAAACGATAATAGGTAGCATTTGAATTGGATTGCTTTAATGATTTTGGATTGGTTTTATAGCCGACCTAAGGGCAGAGAGAAGACGGTAAGATGAGAGATAAGAACCTTCACATTCACTTTAGTGGGGTTGCTCCAAAGTTAGGTTGTCCTCTCCCTTTTATGCAGAAGTGTGTTTCTCCTTATTGTATGCAAAAGTGTGTTTTTATTTATGCAAATTTAGTTTTTATTTATGATGAGATAACTTGTGTGAACCGATAACCTCATGACATAAGGGTCCCAGTAACGCAAGGAGTTCAATTTTGTTGTGTTTTATTTTTACAAATAGTTTTAATTTCTTAGTTTTAAAAATTCAAATCTTTGATGATAAATCATTCTCCTTTTTCAATATGGTTTAACTATGAGTATACGCTTGGATAAGCTCACTTAGATCCTAACAAAAGTCTGGATCCCTTCTTCTTGGGAAGAGGAGATCTTGATAGCAGCTGAAAGTCTAATTACTGCTCCACAGGAAAATGAAGAAACAACATACAAGGAACCTTGCACATCTGATAACGAACAATTATGTGAGAAAGAGATCGAGGAGGACAATGGGGAGTTGCAGAATGATCCGAGGAGTGAAAACTATGCCTACGAAATAATTATTGAATGATGGTTTCAAGCAAGTACCAGGTTAGATCCATTCAATTTTTCTTTTTATTTTGTTAATTTACAGTTTCAATAGTCAATTTCACACGGTTATATATATTTTCGATTTTCATTTGCGAAATTCACAGTGAACATATTCTTATTACTGTTACGCTTATGGTTACATTGACTATTTGATTACACGTAACTAATATCTAAATTTTAATTAGAGTAGAATAGGTAGGACGCTATTTTCAGTTTTTGCTTTAGCATTGAATAAGTATGCTCTCCTCCGCGCTTTGTGCGATCGCAAGGATCATAAATTAGGATGACCATGAAGTTTCAGGAATGATAAATTTTTGACAATGAAAAATTCTCAATCCAACTGTTTGGCTTCAAATTTCAAATTATATATTTCCATTTTCTAAACAAACAAATTTCTTTAATTGTTTAAATTTCTCTTTTAAATCTAGGAATAATACAAAATTAAAACAAGAACTAAAAAAAAAATGTTGGTAAATGGTAAATGAGATGAAAAATGGAATGATGGCAGTGGAAAAATGGAGTGATGATAGCGAATATAGTTCCCCCCCTGCAACTGAATTGGTGGCATGTCCTCATGCAACGTGGCATGAGTCATAGAAGTGAAAAGGAAAGGGAGCATGGTGAGGGATTTTTCCAAATTCATACACTCTAGCATGTAAGGAATTGCATGATTAAAGAGTAGAAAACAACATACCTCTACTTACCCAAAACGTAGATGAACTAAGTAATAGGAATATGGTTGATGCGGCTGCTAGATCATGGAAGATTTCACTACTACAGGATCATGTGAAAGGTGATTGTTGATGTAGCTGTGACTGCTGTAACTACTAGATCAAAAACGTGAAGTGGATGAATTTGAACTGTTGCTGATGAATCATGGAAAAGAGGAAAAGTGGAAATGTAGTACTCTCATATAGATGAAGTCATGTTGTTGTAACTTCTAAGGAGTCATGGAAAAGTGTATAGTCTTCACTTGTTGCTAAACCCGATGGTACAATTCTAATCATGCGAATGAATGTGTCGATGTCTAGGATGAAAAGAAGTCATTGGATTACCGACCAATGA
Source organism: Picea engelmannii (assembly GCA_009831015.1). Taxonomy (NCBI): domain Eukaryota; kingdom Viridiplantae; phylum Streptophyta; class Pinopsida; order Pinales; family Pinaceae; genus Picea; species Picea engelmannii. The sequence goes on along the minus strand of ML782479.1, from coordinate 165,568 downwards.
TGAAATTCGTTAACCAATGTGAGGCAACTCATCATTGATGTCAATGAGTTCCAAGGTACCCGAGTACATCTTGCGAAGTGAGAATGAATGAGCTGATGTCGAGCCACTTGCAAGATCTGACGATCAAGGGACATTGATGTATTCCCATGATTGTCAGCGAGAGAACTTGTCATTAAGGCATGCAAGCCTCTAGGTACTCAAAATGGACTCTAGTCTATATCCCAAATAAGGTGCTAAGGTCAATGGGGAAAGACTTGTTGAAAGGTGGGCCTTAAGGAATCCCACATCAGTCAATGCGATTTTGTAAAAAGAGTGGTAGGACTATAGGACAAATCTCAGTAGCAACAATGTTTATGGCAAGGTAATGTAGTCATGGAAAAGGGAGATGGATAGTTTTATTGACAAGGCAAAATGAACTGAAAAAGATAAAAAGATGTATGCGACTTACAAAGATAAGTGTGTGCAAAGTCATGAAGGATAATTCAATGGAATATGGGCTTCAACACATGGATGACCAATCTTCTTTGAAGGAGAAATGGAGGAATAAATTCATGATGCAAATGGGTTTATGAAAATGTCGTTGTGTAACAAAAAACGCCATGATGTGTAGAACGAGAATCAACTCCTTCAAGCGGTCAATAAGGCATGCTTTTTTTGAAAAGGATAGAAGAATTGTTTAATTATTCGGCATCGAATCTAATATTTGGGTGAGTACATATTACCTATATAAATCCATATTTGTTGTTGTCGTAAAAGAAGAGGGCCGATGCAATGAGCTTATAACATATTGTGTATTACAATCCAGTTACTTTATATAGCCATGACGCTTCGCATGAAAGCTCATCATCATATCTTGAGAATGAGAAATAGAAAGGGTGTTCTCCACCATATGCTCCGTGATACAGGTCAGCAAAACGAAAGAGCGATCTAGCTCTTTCCAGAAGGAATAAGGATTGTCGATGGATACAACCAATGCTGCAGTAGTCTCTGCTGGGATTTCTGTCGCATGGGTAGATATATCTACCTTTTTCTAGTGGAGATCACCATTTAACGAAACTTGTGCATCGTCCATGAAGACCTCATCTCACCAAAACCGGGTGGGATCAAAACCAATTTACTCATTATAGTTGAGATCTCATTATTGATATAACAGTTCCATTATTTACATCAGATGGTGCTGCCCAGATCTCTACGATCACAATTACCTGCAGCAATGATCATTGGCAACTATTTATGGCAATGGAAGGTACTATATGCACGTGAAAATTATAGTCTTGGAATAATTATGCAGATCAGGTCGGGTAGCATATGGCCATTTTGTATGTCACAGAGAGTTTGATTCGCATTGTTTTTAGATACCTACAATAACTGATAGTGGACCAGAAAAAGATCCTTACCACGACCTCTTGTCTCCATGGCCAACATTTGTTGAAGTGGGTTACATATGCAATGTGCACAGTCTTTGTGGAGAGGTCCATGTAAAACCCGCCACTAATTTTCTAGAGGAACGTTTTCTGAAGCTAGGTGTAATATGGTTGAGAATGAGAAGCTCTAGTGCTCTAAAATGAAAGGAGTTTGAGCTTGATTTCATGCTGGCTAACATCAGTGGTTGGTTATTTTTAAAGGGGTCAATTTTGTCGATAAAGGCGACTTCCGTCCTTAACTAATCAGTCTCCATTGTCTACTCTGAATATAGTTTTTCAAGTTCCTGTGAAGCCTCGATAGGTGTCGATCATGCAAGTGGGCTTGAAAAGCAAGGAAACATTCTGACTGCTCAGGTCGACTTGAGTCTTGTTTTGCATTGATAGGAAATTAAAAAATGTGGTTCCTGCACATAAATTTTCATCGATCTTTCTTGCTCGAGGGAGATCCTACGTCGACATTGCCTCTAACAATATGGGACTCTGCGCAGACGTGGCAATGTCAACATCATTACAAAACCATTCTTAATATATATATATATATATTTGTATAATAACAAACAAAAAAAATTATTATAAAAATTTGTTTTAAATCTTATTTCCTTTGAAAATATACCAAATAAAAAAATCATAAAAATCTTAAAATAAAAACAAATTATAAAAATAAAAACAATAAAGACAAATAAATCGCAAATGGAATTTTGTATAAATTCCTGAAAACAATATGAACACATGTTTTTGCGATTTTACACTAAGAAGCAATCAACAATGGAATAAGCGTTCAATAGGTAAAACACTTTTTTTTATCTCCTTAATTTTCTGCATTCGTACTAAATCTCACATTTTTTGTTTTATGATAATCTCACAAATTTTATTGTCGGATTAGTGCTAAGTTTGATTGCAGGAATGAAGACGCTCGCATTTCATGCCACAGGGATTCTCAAGAATCACAAAACTCTTCAAAAAAAAAAAAAACATGCCTTATTGACCGCTTGAAGGAGATGATTCTCATTCTACAACTCATGGTGTTTGTTGTTACACAACGACCTTTTCATAAACCCCTTTGCATCATGAATGTATTCCTCCATTTCTCCTTTAAAGCAGATTGGTCATCCTTGTGTTGAATCCCATATTCCATTGAATTATCCTTCATGACTTCGCACAGACCTATCTTTTTGAGTCACATACATCTTTTTATCTTTTTCAGTTCATTTTGCCTTGTCAATAAAACTATCCATCTCCCTTTTCCATGACTACATTGCCTTTCCATAAACACTATTGCTACTAAGATCTATCCTATAGTCCTACCACTCTTTTTACAAACTCGCATTGACTGATGTGGGATTCCTTAAGGCCCACCTTTCAACAAGTCTTGCCCCATTGACCTCATCACCTTATCTGGGATATAGACTAGAGTCCATTTTGAGTACCTAGAGGCTTGCATGCCTTAATGGAAAGTTCTCTTGCTGACAATCATGGGAATAACTCAATGTCCCTTGATCATCAGATCTTGCAAGTGGATCAACATCATCTCATTCATTCTCACTTTGCAAGATGTACTCGGGTACCTTGGCACTCATTGACATCAATGATGAGTTCCCTCGCATTGGTTAACGACATTCATCATTTGTCGGTAATCCAATGACTTCTTTCATGCTTGACATCGACACATTCATTCGCATGATTAGAATTGTACCATCGGGTTTAGCAGTAGGTGAAGACTATACACTTTTCCATGACTCATCAGTAGTTACAGCAACATGACTTCATCTATATGAGACTACTACAATTCCACTTTTCCTCTTTTCCATGATTCATCAACAACAGTTCAGATTCCTCCACTTCACATTCTCTGATCTAACAGTTACAACAGTCGTAGCTACATCAACAGTCACCTTTCACATGATCCTACAGCAGTGACATCTTCCATGCTCCAGCCGCCACATCAACCATATTTCTATTACTTAGTTCATCTACTTTTTGGGTAAGTGGAGGTATGTTGTTTTCTACTCTTTAATCATGCAATTCCTTACATGCTAGAGTGAATGAATTTGGAAAAATCCCTCACCATGCTCCCTTTCCTTTTCACTTCTATGACTCATGACACGTTGTATGAGGACATGCAACCAATTCAGTTGCGGGGGGGGGGACTATATTTGTTATCATCACTCCATTTTTCCACTACCATCATTCCATTTTTCATCTCATTTACCATTTACCAACATTTTTTTCTTCCAATGATACTCTGTTGCACTTTGCTTCATAAGCATTGATATACATATTGGCATGATTCACAAATATGCAAAAGGGATTTCTTATACTCAGTGATGTTTCTTTATGCACATTGATAGCTTATTTTTTCCAGCAAGTAAATGAGTAAATTATTATCATAACAGCATGTTGACGGGAGAAATTGACCATCCGTCAACTGGAAGAGTGAATCCGGTCCAAGGTTGTCTAAATAACTCAAGTCGTTTGGTGTAACTCATTCTGACGGGTTTAATTGCTCTGTTATCCAATCTAAGAATCATAAAAGAAACGAATAAAAGAGAGATAGAACTAACTAATTACTAAACACACTATATATATGTACATATGTTCAAATGTAACTATAGTAGTTGTATTTAAGCAGATATATACAAGTCTCATTTATTTACATGATTTACAAGCTGCAAGTTTTAATCAAAACTTACGAAAATCAATGGAAAAATGATTGTTTCTAGGAAGCAGATAAAGAAAACACATAAAAATATTTATTGTTTTTCTTTTATAAATTTAAAGAATCTTTCAAAACATTTAATGAAACATGAACATGTGGATAGTGAAAGCTGAACCATACATTCATTGTTTCATTCATAAACAACTTAACTAAATAACACACATAATAATCTGTCGCTAATCAACGAAACTGGTATTTATCTTTCTGTGTTGTTTGAGCTCCAGCCTCTACTGTTGTTAAGGCAAACCTATAATAGAACAATACTAGCACTTCCAGAATACATTCAAAGAAGCATTTGATATTGGATTAAATTAATAACAACAAGAAGACAACTAATTAAAAATCGTGTGATCTTAAGATAATCAATATTTAAGAACAAAAGAAAACTCAATTCTGGGTATTGATATTATCCATCATTTAACATTAGAAATAAATTCCATAATAATCAAATGATTAATTGATCACACATTAAAAATGGAATAAGAAATTATGGGCAACATATAACATTTAACAGTATGAAAACACCATATGATTGACAAGCTAAAGCTAAAATCAACCGTTATAGCATTTTCATAATATACCAATAATGAAAGAATGAAATGGAATAAGTATCACACAGGTCTAAATCCAAATATGAATTACTTTCCCATATTGTTTCTCAAAATCACATGCCCATATTATAGTCCTGGAAAAATTGTTTTAGATAATAAACTCTTAAAGATTGGAAAAATTAATATATAAATAATAATAATTAACCATGTATTGATAAAAAAGACAAAAGCTATTTAAATCAATGCATAATCAATTATTGAAATAATATGAAGATATTATATGAAAATAAAACCATTTTACTTACAGGACAAAAGCCATTAAACAACTTCGAATTCCATATTCTTCTTTAAAAATACTCGTTCATCCTTCCAAAGCTTCCAGCCATCCATTACTCCATTTGAAAAGAAATAAAAAGTTAAAAAAAGAAATAATATACAAAAGAGAAAGGATTAAAATCCTCCTCTCCAATTCTTGGATCTTCATGGCTCTGATCGTTTTCATATATTTATAAAATGAATGAATAGTCTGGGCGTCACTATTAATTTCCGCCACCTAAAATTTGTCTCTAAACGAGACCCAAATATCTCTCAAATCGTGCATTTGTTTGGGAAAATATATACATGGAAGGTAAATGGGTTCATTTTGGTTCTGGGTTTTCAACCATTTCTCCAAATTCCTCATGGCTTGGCTGCAATAAGTCCTGCAAAATCGTGTGTCTGATCTTGACACCTTTCCAAATTTTATCTGTTGTTGCTCATAAAATTATTTGTAGAAATCCAAAATTATTTTTGGATCAATCATCTTGAATGCATTTGGATAATAAAATCAAGCCATGATCAGATCCGTATCAAATATTTGATAATAGAAACCTGTGAAACAAAAAGAAACCTAAAAATTAATAACCTAAAAATTGTAAATAAAACAAAATCTAGAAAAATAAAAAATGAATTTAAACTAACTATAAATTATAAACAAACATTATTTATATTTTACTTTCAAATATGATCTTAATTATATAAGCTTCAAGTGAATGGAGAAAAAACATTAATTTTGTTTTTTCACAAAATCAAAAAAATCATAGATAATTATTTTTTATTTTTTATTATTATTTTGAAATGAGATGCAAAATGAAAAAAGAATTTAATCACCAAATGATTTCATGAAAATGATAAACCAACCAAGATATTATTTGATGAAATATTGAACCCATTATTCAAAATAGTCAAACTTGCTAATGAGCAAAAGAATGAACACATAATCATAATTTAAACGAAAGTAAACATTTGATAAAAATTAACGTTTTTGTTTAAATTGAGATTTTTATGCTCGTTTCTAAATTTTGACATATACTCTTGTATTGAATGTCTGAAACTATAGTGAATGCCTTAAGTTTGTCTCAAAGCAAGCCAAGGCATGGAACTATTTGAAAAGGTTGATTCTATAGCTCATTATAATTATCCGGATTCAAATGGGGGGTTGTTGGGGCCCAACAAATGGCGACTTACTGGGTGAAGCAGTTATCTCTGACTTGGTAATATTTCATCTTAGGAAGAAAATAATAAGAATTGAAAAAGGATTTGAGCTCCCTGAAATAAATTCACTTTGAGACCATATAGTATTAGGATAAGCTCAATGTTATAACCAGACAACAAAATTTTCTTTGCAGGGGATTATAACCTAAAATATTGTCTTAATCAAAGAGTCACAATGTTTATAAAAGAACTTCAATATCATTGACAGAGCCACCGCTGCCAGCAGGCGTCCATATCCTCGACATGGATGTCATTTAACCCACTCAAATGCTTTAATCCCATTCAATAGTTGTATCCACATGATGTATACTTCCATAAAATCTAATTTAAAAATATATACTTGCTACCTCTCTACCCGAAATTGCTTCGTTGCCGGCAGGCCTATTCAGTACCCCGACAAAGTTGTCTTGGTATCATGTGTGCATTTACCCACTGCCTGCGAGCCTGTTCAGTACCCCGACAGGTTTACACACACTTCCCACACATAAGTGCTTTCAACCCTCTTATGCCACTTTTAAATAATAATACAATTATAGATTTCTTGATGACAAAGAGAGCAGGGTGATACTGGAGGTTAATTGCAATACAGGTGAATAGTTGACCATGTAATTTATTTTCTTTCAAAATTGGAAGTTTTATCATGGTTTAGAGATTTTAGATTTCCTTTAAGAAATCATCTAGAGAATGGGGAAGCACTTAAAAGTGATTCCTTAAGAATATGGAAGGCGTAAAAAGTTTAAAAATCATCATAATTCTCAAATATTTAAACCATATCTCTGGTTTAATACTCTGGCAAAGACAATTTGAGGACAAAATGAAAGTGACAATTGACTTAAAAATCAATTGTCTGAGCTATATCTTAATATCAGGACCACTTTGAACTATTTCAATTTGCTTGGAAAACACAAGTCTTAAAATAAATGCTTCCTTCGACCATAGTTCTTTGATCAGAAATATATTGATTCAAAAAGAAAGATAAGAGGAAAACTCATTCAAAATAATCAAAGAAAACAAAAACACACAACAAACCAAATCAAATTTTATTAATGGGATTTAAAATCAAAAGTACAAAAAAAATCAAAATAGCAAAATAAAACTTTTCAGGAAATGATTTTGGCCAAAGATAAACTTGAGCTTTTGGATCCACTAACATCTCACTATAAAATAAAGGAAGAACTAAATCATATAAAATATCATGTGCGAGAAAGTTCTTTTCTTAAGATAGTAATGCATAAGATGTTACTTTGAACAAGCATTATTATTAAAAACAAAAGAGACTAAAAATAGAAAAATCCTTATTAAGATGAGTGCAGTCCTACTCGTGGCACCTTGAGTCAGGGTTGAATTGATAGTTTAAATTTACTTATCTCTTTACTTTCCATTTAAATTTTTTATGATGATATTACGTTTTTGAAAAGAAATATTCAATGAAAAATAGTGAGAAAAAGATTTAAAGTGGACTTCCCTGACAACATTCATATTATGGTTCTCTTGGTGTGCCCTCTTGTGTTCATAACTGCATTATTACACAAAGAAATGTTGATAAATAAAACTAAAGGAAAACCTACTCCTAAAACCTACTCTAACTACTAAACAAATCAAAAATACTAAGTGAAGTCATGCTTCCAATGTAGCCATCGAAGTAACTCCAATCCTGCAATGGAAAGAAAATCAAATATTACTAACGAGAATGGTAGTATATCAAAAAATAACAAAAATATATCATACTTACCTTTATTGTCATCATCTAAAAACAAAGCAAGGATGACCTTACCATTCTTTTGAAACTTCTTGATGTATGAATCCTCCAACCATTCTGCAATATGGTCGTGATATGAGTTATAAGGGCATGTAAGAGTGTAAGTAAGTTTGAAAAGCTTGTCAATATTATGGGGACCTGTCATAACCTTCAACCAAGGTCGAAGTGCCCCATCCTCCTGAAAATTCTTCAAGTGTTCATCAATTTCTTCACATGGAGGATCTAAAAAAATTATGTGATGCTTACTTCCTAGATATTTAGGTAGAAACAAAGCAAGCACAAATTTATCTTTATTATGAAGATTTTTTAGATACGAATCTTCAAGCCATTATAAGATCATGTCATAAAAATTAGGATGCAAACTATGAATTTGATGAAATGGATATATCAATGGAGAACACATCATAAGAGGATTCATGACATCAGTTAGATTATTGGTTTGAATGCTTCCTTTGACGAGATTGATCATTTCAAAATGTGAAGCATAAACATTAAAATTTGAACTAATCAAAGAACGAATATGCAATGTAGAATATTCGATCTACATAAGGATGAGTGCAATGTCTTTTTCAACAATAAATCGTGTAAACTCATTTTGCAACATGTCATTTTTCGATTCGAGTGATGAAAGTGAAAGAGCATCAAATCTGACTTGATAAGTGTTATGTTTGGAATTAGTTTCACCAAATTTTGGCATATCGAAAAGATTGGATTGTGGTGGAAAAGAGTAAGATACAGTGGGTAAAGTATCAAATCCACCAGAATCTAAGAAGAGATCGGGATACAAAGAGTAAAAGGAATAAAAAATAAGCACGTGAAAAGAATATCTTGAGCTATGATATTTAACAATGGTATTCTCAAAACATTCCTCTTCATTTTCCTTAAAACTTTCACTCTCTTTTGGTGATAAATTCTTCAACATAATATGATCATCTAAATTTGCCTCTTGTACGATAGATAATTCAAAACTTTCATGGAAAACATCTGATCTTTCATGTTGATAAGGTACGATTTGTTGATGAGGGTTTAATGTTTCTTCTTCCAATTGCAGATCTACATCTCTAATCAGTTTCATTGAAATATTAGAATGCTTAAAATCATTTTCATCACCTAAGTCTTCTTCAATAACCGAATTTAAATACTGATTAGAGAAAGAGTTAGGAGAACGAGGACATTCACCTTGACCCAACATCGAATCTTCTTCCACAATGGTCGAGGACTAAAAATACAATGATTCAGAGGAAAAACCAATTTGATTGTCAGTATGAACATTTTCAATAGATTCTACCTCCCTTGCTTGTTCAACATTTTCAGATGGATCCCTCTCATCCTATGAACACAATTCTTCTTGCAATTGAGCGATAGTATTTGTAACTACTTCATCATTTGCGATTGAATATGACTGGATGCAAGCATCATAGAGGAGATTTAATACAAATGACATGTCATCAAGATTAAATTTACAAAGAACGTGATGGATTCTTGTCGAAAATCCTTTTGAAGATGAATCGCCATTGATTAGCAAAGTCTGAAATTCTTCACATAATTGATTGTAATCATATATTTCAAAAGAATCTAAAAATTCATCTACAAACTGAAACCAATAAAAAATGTGATATGTTGGAAAAGACTCAAACCAATGTTTAATCTGACCCCTGAAAGTAAAAGAAAACAATCTGAACAAAACCTTTAAATCGAAAATATCATGCTTGATGCATTTACACCAAAACTTGTTAATATGGTCTTTTGCAGATACATTCCCCCCACCATCAAAGGTGAGTTTGGACAAGAGAGAGACTGTCTTATTGGGAATATTAGGTAATGAGAAGTGGAAAGCATGTTCCAACACAGTGATTTGGGGAGCCATGGGAAATTAATAAATTTGAAACAAAGACTCCTACAAGGCTAGCTTGTCAGTCTGGCCCTCCTTCTACCGCAATTTGTTGACGGGCGAAATTGACCATCCGTCAACTAGAAGAGCGAGTCTGGTCTGGGGTTGTCTAAATAACCCAAGTCGTTTGGTGTAACTCATTCTGACAGGTTTAATGGCTCTGTTAGCCAATCTAAGAATCCTAAAAGAAACGAATAAAAGAGAGATATAACTAACTAATTACTAAACACACTATATATATGTACATATGTTCAAATGTTACTATAGTAGTTGTATTTAAGCAGAATATATACAAGTCTCATTTATTTACATCATTTACAAGCTGCAAGTTTTAATCAAAACTAACGAAAATCAATGGAAAAATTATTGCTTCTAGAAAGCAGATAAAGAAAACACATAAAAATATTTATTGTTTTTCTTTTATAAATTTAAAGAATCTTGCAAAAAAGTTAATGAAACATGAACATGTGGATAGTGAAAGATGAACCATACATTCATTGTTTCATTCATAAACAACTTAACTAAATAACACACATAATAGTTTGTCGCTAATCAACAAAACTGGTATTTATCTTTTTGTGTTGTTTGAGCTCCAGCCTCTACTGTTGTTAAGGGAAACCTATAACAGAACAATACTAGCACTTCCAGAATACATTCAAAGAAGCATTTTATATTGGAGTAAATTAATAACAACAAGAAGACAACTAATTAAAAATCGTGTGATCTTAAGATAATCAATATTTAAGAACGAAAGAAAACTCAATTCTGGGTATTGATATTATCCATCATTTAACATTAGAAATAAATTCCATAATAATCAAACGATTGATTGATCACACATTAAAAATGGAATAAGAAATTATGGGCAGCATATAACATTTAACAGTATGAAAACACCATATGATTGGCAAGCTAAAGCTAAAATCAACCGTTATAGCATTTTCATAATATACCAATAATGAAATAATGAAATGAAATAAGTATCACACAGGTCTAAATCCAAAGATGAATTACTTTCCCATATTCCTTCTCAAAATCACATGCCCATATTGTAGTCCTGGAAGAAATATTTTAGATAATAAACTCTTAAAGATTGGAAAAATTAATATATAAATAATAATAATTAACCATGTATTGATAAAAAAGACTAAATCTATTTAAATCAATGCATAATTAATTATTGAAAGAATATGAAGATATTATATGAAAACAAAACCATTTTACTTACAGGACAAAAGCCATTAAGCAACTTGGAATTCCATATTCTTCTTTAAAAATACTCGTTCATCCTTCCAAATCTTCCAGCCATCCATTACTCCATTTGAAAAGAAATAAAAAGTTTTAAAAAGAAATAATATACAAAATAGAAAGGATTAAAATCCTCCTCTCCAATTCTTGGATCTTCATGGCTCTGATCTTTCTCATATATTTATAAAATGAATGAACAGTCTGGGCGTCACTATTAATTTCCGCCACCTGAAATTTGTCTCTAAAAGAGGCCCAAATATCTCTCAAATCGTGCATTTGTTTGGGAAAATATATATACGGATAAGGTAAATAGGTCCATTTTGGTTCTGGGTTTTCAACCGTTTCTCCAAATTCCTCACGGCTTGGCTGCAATCAGTCTTGCAAAATCGTGTGTCTGATCTTGATGCCTTTCCACATTTTATCTGTTCTTGCTCATAAAACTATTTGTAGAAATCCAAAATTATTTTTGGATCAATCATCTTGAACATATTTGGATAATAAAATCAATCCATGATCAAATCCGTATCAAATATTTGATAATAAAAACCCGTGAAAAAAAAAGAAATCTAAATTAATAACCTAAAAACTATAAATAAAACAAAATCTAGAAAAATAAAAAATGAATTTAAACTAACTATAACTTATAAACAAACATTATTTATATTTTACTTTCAAATAGGATATTAATTCTAGAAGCTTCAAGTTAATGGAGAAAAAACATTAATTTTGGTTTTTCACAAAATCAAACAAATCATAGATAATTATTTTATATTTTTTATTATTATTTTGAAATGCGATGCAAAATAAAAAAAAAGAATTTAATCACCAAATGATTTCATGAAAATGATAAACCAACCAAGATATTATTTGATGAAATATTGAACCCATTATTCAAAATAGTTAAACTTGCTAATGAGCAAAAGAATGAACACATAATCATAATTTAAACGAAAGTAAACATTTGATAAAAATTAACGTTTTTGTTTAAATTGAGATTTTTATGCTCGTTTCTAACTTTTGACATATACTCTTGTATTGAATGTCTCAAACTATAGTGAATGTCTTAAGTTTGTCTCAAAGCAAGCCAAGGTATGGAACTATTTGAAAAGGTTGATTCTGTAGCTCATTATAATTATCAGGATTCGAATGGGGGGTTGTTGGGGCCCAACACAACAAGAGAACAAATAATGAAATGAATGTTGTTTACACAAGAACCAACACTCTATTATCATAACAACAAGAGAACAAATAATGAAATGAATGTTGTTTTCATAATGAGCCATCATTCTTTATATTCATGGTTGTCACACATGAACCAACCATAAGAAAATGTCAGTTGTTACTCATGTAAATCCCATCCTGGAAATATTCATTATCATCACTTAAAGCCAAAATTTAGATGCCAAAATTTCTTGAGAAGATCCATGCACAGTTGCATGCAGACATGCAACAAGTTCAGTTGGGGGGTATGTTGGGACTGATAAATCTCATATTTTCATCCACCTTTCCCTTCATCATTCTTCACATTTCATTGCCCCATTAACTTTTCATGATACCATTTTCATAATTAAATATGGATTTAACCTTATTATTTTCCAAATCATTTATTTTAGTATTAAAAGAGAATTTGTGATTAAATATTAGAAAATTGACATGTTTCCATATATATCTCAAAAATGTGTGAGCTTTATCATGTGTAGGAATATTTGAAGTATTAATTCAAAAATAATTCTCGAATACTTCCCCCACCATTTCAAGATTTGAGGAGATAATTCAAGCCTATTCCAAGGAGAAGATCATGGAGATTTGGTTGTCATATCTTATCCAAGATTTATGAGAGATATGTGTGAGGATTTGAAGGAATAATATTTTGTAATAATGGAAAATTGGTTGAGAGAAAAGTGGATCTGTAATTATGAGATGCTTATCTTATTTTCAAATCTCTCATGTATAAAAGAGAGTGTGCTCTCTTCATGAGAGAGGGAGAATTATTATTATGTAGATTAGGAGGAGAATTATTATGATGTAAGATTATCTCTTAAGAGAGAATTGGCATGATGTAGATTGGATTCATGAAAAGACTCTTTTTGTAAACGTACTTGTTGAAGATTAATGCAAGTTTGAGTTCAGTGATATTGTGTCTCTTAGAATTTAGCATCTGCTGATCCAACTTGGTAAGATCATTGTAAATTGTTAGTGTAGATTTTCGTTTCATGTACCTGTTATTTTGATTTCATGTTATTTCGTTTTGATTTAACTATTCTAATTTGTTGTAAAGTGTGGAATGGAGGGATAGTTGGATCTCCATCTTTCACCATACATGAGATTTAATGGAGCATCTCACTACACTTAGCTTTTTTTTCTAGAATTGATTAGGTTACACCTTGCTAACACATGCACAATCAAGACCTCCATCTCTCACCTTACATTCACCTATAATGGAATGTTGTGAGCATGCAAAGTGTTAATTGTTGTTAGTTTAGTTGCTCTAGTATATAGAATCAAAGTTCATATTTTCTTTTCATGAGCCATCAATGAACATGTCCATCATCTGAGAAAGATCTTTTGATTGTTTATGAGTTTTTCTTTCCATCTTTCGAATTGTGTGAAGATTGTTATTTTTAAAAGTGTGTTGGTTTCTAAATGGTTTTCTTATCTAAGCTATACTAAACAGACATAGGAACCTATCTGGTATCAGCACATATAGTGCATCAACTCTATTGATGACGAATCCCTATCGATAATTTATGTTTGATAATATATTATGCATATAATTGCACTAACACATATTATAAGGGGAAAGTGGGAAGAAGTATTTACAATACAACTATATTTGGGTGGTGAAGATTTTATGTGGTGTATTTACAATACAAGTACTACATTCCTTGGCTATGGTTTGGAGTAGGACATTAACATTCCTTGTCTATGGTTTGGAGTAGGACATTAACATTCCTTGGCTAAGGTTTGGAAAGTTTTGATTATAAGGGGCCAATTTTTGTTGCTACACATTTACTTTGCTTGTTTAGAATATATCAAGGATATATGTTCAAGGTAAAGTTTGAGGAACCATCAATATAGATGTACCAATGCTCATAGATCTACGGGATGATGGCATGGACATTGATGGGGAGACCCAAGGTTCAATTGGGTCATGGATAGTGAGTGGAGAAACCACTTGAAAGAAAGAAGAAAATATATATGTTCCATGAAAAGGGGGATATGTTGAAGATGTCGGGAGAGGTTCAGATCAAGGGAAACAACTATTGATCTAAGAGGAGGGACTTCCCTTTTTCTTGGAAGAGAGGTGATTTTCAAGCTAAGAGAGAGGTTTAGTGAATTAAATGTGAGGACCTCACAATATATCAAGGCCTTGTGAGAACTCTATCTCAACACCTTGGAGGCAAACCAAATGGTTGTATATTCCCACCTTCGCCTTCCATACTTGGATGAGTACGTGGTCATATACCATGGATGTAAGAGGGTGGAATGTTTAACATGTTCATGATTGGATTCTAGTTTCCCTAAATGTTAGTTTTGAGTTTGCATGTATTCATGTCCAAGAGGTTGGGAGAATGTTGGGAGAAGGAAGAGGAACCTCACTTATTTTTGAGAAAAGGGACACAACACTCCTATTGTAGGGGAAGGCTAGTATAAGAAGTAGCATTTACCAGATAGAGGGGGGGATAAAATTAGTCTTTGACCACTTCCAGAATGGGATCATCCTTTTTAATAAGGACAATGACTAAAATATCTTCAAGGGAATTTTATACGTTTCCATCAAGGACATGGACAATTCTGATGTGGACAATTTTGCATGGAGGCATTTCTCCCAGACCTCTTCATGAAAGATTTCGATTCTATGGTGCATGTACAAATATGTGAGATTTATGATAATATTTTGAATTCTCCAATCACATTATCCATTAACCTTGTGTAAACCATACCATTTGGTGTTTGTTGCACGAAGTGTAAAGAGCAATGTTGGAGAATTATAAGATGTAAGTTAGGTATGAGCTATTTGTTACCTCTTTATTCCCTTTTATTTTAATTTTATCCATATTTTGTATTGATCAAATGAGGAATTAGCCTAGAACTGATTCCATTAGACACAAACTCAATCCTAATGCCAACTAAGGAGAAAAAACAACAAACGCTAATTAATCTAGGAGTCAAGCATGCAAACAAACATTCTCACAAATAAGTTCTAGTTGGTGATGGAATCCAACATCACAGAATCGATGCGTGAAGGGATTGAGTTTCAGCGGGTGGGAAAGTTACGTTGACAACCTGCTTAATGAACTAACGCCCTGGTGCATGTTACCTCATCGAGCAGTGGGAAACCCTACAAGGAGTCCGAGTGAGTCTAGCCAACGTCGATCCTAGGTACAACACCACCTTCCCTGTGTTGTCACCTTCTCTAGGAAGTCTAAAATATTATGGCCTCTATGGTACCACCTACTATACCAAAGTAGAGGTTGGATAGTTGAAAGTCGACACCAAGACCAACAAAGCAGGTTTGATTACTCTGATGGCCCCAATGCGACCTTGTGATTGACCCTTGTGTTAGAAGGGATTCCCAAAGTCAGTGATATAACAACTGAATTTCACTCCCTAACTCAAGGCTTTATGTTTGTTTATCAGCTTTGGAAATTTATTCTCACAATCCTATTTCAAAGCTCTACACCTAAGCTAATATGGGTTTGAAGATCCCTAAAAAAATTTCTAGATAAATTTTAATTAGTGCTTAATCTTATGATGTTGTTACTCAAAGGAGTGGTCATGAAACTAGTGGTGTTTTGACTTGACTCTTTAAACCATGCAAGAGGAAAATGAAATGAAAGAATTTCAAATTCGATGAAAACTAGCTATGGAAAGGAGCAAGAGGTTTTAAGCAAAGAAATAATTTATTGATAGATTACTATGTGTGCAGTACTGCTAATGACAAAAAGTATGAGCTAATTATCTGCATAAATGGAAGCAAAATGACCCAAATTTTAAAAATACCATGCAAATGTCATAGTTCACTTAGTACACCTATACAACATTGAATCAAATGTCAGCATTTCTAACATAGTAAAATTTTATGATTATAGAGACCACCATACACATCTTGAATACTCATAAGGATCAAAACTCTAGCGATGCCTTCCAATATATACATCCTCCATGAACAAGCTACTTAAAAAATCTACTAGGTGAGGCAACTCTACTCTGCAAAATCTACTAGGTGAGAAACTTATCAAGCCTAGGGTTCACGTCTTAAGAGTGATAGGGAGAAGGAGGTTATGGAGAAAAAAAGATAGAGAGAAATGGGAACTAAAAGGTCAGTCTCTTGGCCTTCCCATTACCCCCAAGATATCCTATTCGACCTTGTGACGTGACTCTCAAAGGGTATTTTGGCCAAAGAGGAAAGCATGACATAATCAACCTTTTGAGCATTAATCATTGAATGGGCCAGTGACAATAATGCCACAATCAACCTCAATATAAGGAAATTTATTTTGATTCAAAAGGAATCTAAGTGACTTAGTGTATTGACCCAATCAAAGGGCATACTTACATCGAGTCAGTGAATGATTTAATGGATGGATTGATGGTTAAACAAATATATAATGTAATTTATATCATGAAGGATTAGTATGTTAACTCTAATTCTAATGGAACTGTGATTTGGTGCAACGTATGTTCATTTGAGTATGATATTCAGGATTCCATGCAAAACTGGTAGGAATGCAACCACAAGTTGTCCTCTAGGGACCCTATTTTAGTGAAAGTAGTGTGTGGAATCAATGTAGAGTTCCAGAATCCCCTAATATATGATGGAACTAATGATGTTGAATACTTTATGGATATAATAGAATAGGAATTTCCTATGGAACAAGTGATTTTAGTTTTATTTGGTGTGTTATGAAGTGCTCATTCTAGATGGTGGACCACGCATAAAGAAGCATCCAAAAATTGGGAGAAGGTAAAACCTGTGTTGAAATACCAGTTCCTCTCACCACCAAAGTTCTAGATCATTAATATTTGAAATGTACATGACAACACTGAAATTGAAGGGTTTTGAAATTTGCAAAGATTGAAATTTAGATACATGCTTGGAATTTACACTTTTTCAATGTGATCTTCTCAATAAATTTAGAGAGTAATCTACATGCAAAAGTTTACCTTATTCTAAGGCATTATAATAGCAACCATATTCCACTTGAAGGATATTGTCTAAGGAATTATAAAAACATAATGTGACAGAAACAATGCCATCCATGAACCATTTTATTCTGGTAATGTTTTATATGATTTGGAACAAGAGAATGAAGATCAAAGAGATGTTGATATTTAACATATAGGTTATGATATTAATGAATAATTTGTTGGGTTTACTATTCATATGAATGAGGGGTATGTTCCCCACAACCCAGTAGATGTAGTGTTTTTGTCTTGGATATCATTGCAACTCTGTTACATATAGAGGATCATTTATGAGGAAAAACAGTGAGCTACAATGAGCTACGGTGAGATTCTTAGAAGCTATGGTGAGCATTCATGAGGATGATACAGTGAGATATGGTGAGCTACGAGCCAACCTGTCCATGCTATGAAGCAAGGTTTCTATCCCTGGGAAACATGGGCTTTCTAGCCTATAATTTTCTTGGAAACCCTGGTAAACAACAAAGAAAATAACTCATAACCATTAACTAATTAGTAAAAATATCAAATATTAGAGACCCATTACCGATTTCTGCGGCATAATGTCAAACCCTGAATATCTCCACTCCACAGGTTTGGCTCCTCTACCTCTGTCGATGTCCAAATCGAAGCCTTTGTCGATGTCTAAATCGAACTTGCACTATTATTGTCCAAATGGGAGCTTCTCTCATGCGCCTAGTCCAAGAACAGGTGGGATTTTTCTCTGCTAGTCGATCGCCGCCTAGTATTGGAATGGTAGGGTTTCACTCTACTAGATGGGCATGTGTGATGCTCTAGTGCTTTATGTTATGAATGGGCGCGAACAATTATTTTGTTTGAATTTTTTTATTTTATTTTTTAATGTTTTGTTTTTTTTAATTTTTAAAATTTTAATATAATTAATATATAATGTTTTTTTTAATATAATTAATGTATAATTTTTTAATATAATGTTTTTTAATTTTAATATAATTAATATATTATTTTTTATATAATGTTTTTTTTAATGTTATTAAATTTTGATATACATATCATGGTGTGGGCCAAAAACCTAACTTTTTAGGCCATAGAATAGAGTTCTATGAACCAATTATTTAGTGTGAAGTAGATGTGTCTCATGTATTCAACACATGTGCATCATTACAAGGTCATAGGCATCATGGATGGGTCTTGGGTAATTAATCATAGTTAAAGGGGGGAAGCAAGATCCTCCGTCCCTAAACCTTAATTAGAAAGATCAAGAACCAAGGATGAGTCCTCAAACCACCACATATGACCTTTATAGGGTATCATTAATGTCCAAATGGGATATGGGATCCATTAGTAGGTTATTTATGAACCAATAATTAGTATTAAGGTCTAACCAATGTCAAGGGAGAGAAATAATGACCTTATGTCCTAAATGAAGAGTCTCGAGTCTAGCAACAAAAAGAAAAACCATGAAGATTCTCAAGTTATGTCATTGAAATCATACTTGAACCATTACACACGACCTTCATAGGGTATATTTGGCCTACTAAAGGGATATGGGTGGGCCATGATAAAACCACAATAAAGGCCCTAAAAAAGAACATGGCTTGGTTCCACACATGGGATAGTTATTGGGTACATGTTTAGGATTTTGTAGCACTTGAGTGGGATATGAGGGCCCTAAATGTCACTTCTTAGGCTCAATCATCATGAAAAACAAGGACCTTGAGACATAAATGAATTGTTTATTTATCCCATGCCCATTAATGAGGTATTAAACCACCACACATATGCCCTATGAAGGGGGCCTTTGGCCTTTGAGTAGGTTATGAGTGTCATTTGTGAGGTTTTGTGCTTTAGGGATGGGTTTGAGGGTCTTAAACATGGTTGGAGAGGAAATAGAATTCCTTAGGAACTTAAGTGAATATTTTAGGGCTTTGCACCATGAATGATATGTTGAACCACCACATAGGCCCTCTAAAGGGAATCTTTGGCCTCTAATAGTGATATGCACACCCTTAGGAAGCTTTCCAAACTAGGGATGGGTCTCAGGGACTTGATCATCATTTGAGGAGGAAAACAAGGTTCTTATGCCCTGAATGAATCTTGTAGGTCTTAGGGGCCATGAATAGGCCTCAAATCACTGCATAATTCCTCTAATGGAGATCTTTGGACTCCCATTAGGATATTGGCACCATTAAATATCTTTTACACCCATGAGATGGGTCTAGGGGCATTGACCATGGTGAATAAAGGAAAACAAAGACCTTAGCATATAAATGAAACTTCCACATCTCAGGGGCCATAAACAAGGCCTCAAACCACCACATAGGCCCTTTAGAGGTGATATTTGGTGTCAAAGTGGCATATGGACACCATTATGAGATTTTGTGCACTAAGGATGGGTCTCATTAATTTGACCATGTTCATGGGAGAAAAATAAGTTCCTTAGTCTTAAATGAATCTTATAGCGTTTGAGGGTCGTGAGCAAGTCCTTAAATCATCAAAAAGGGCCTCTACGAGGAATAGTTTCCCTTTGAGTAAGATATTATAGCCATTAATTCCACAACAAGGGTGGGTCTTAAGACAATGAATGTTCAAGGGAGGAAATTTAAAGATTTAGACCATAAATGAAACTTATTTGGCTCATGGGCCATGAACAAGGCCTGAAACCATGAGACAATGCCTCTAAAGGATATCTTTGGCCTTCAAGTGGAATATGGGAATCAATTTGATGTTTTGTGTAGTAGGGATATATCTCAAGGCCTTAACCATTGTTAAGGGATGAAAAATAGGGCCTTGGGAGTAAATGATGCTCATAAGAACATGGGTTATGATGAAGATACAAATGAGGCCTCAAACCATCTATGGGCCCTCTAGAGTAAATCTTTGTCCTCTAAGTGGGACATGGGTGTCATTATGACTTTTTTAGCACTAGGGATGGGATTTGACCATGGTAGGTAAGAAAAAAAGGGCCTAGGGCCCTAAATTAATCTTATAGGGTTCATCGGCCATGATTGAGGATTTGAACCACCACACATGTCCTCTTGATGGAATATTTGGCCTTTGAGTGGGATATTGGTACCACGAGGAGGTTTTGAGAACTGGGGATGGGATTTCAGACCTTGAGCATGAATGAGGGAGAAAAATAAGTGATTTATGCTCTAAATAGAGATAGTGGGGAAAATGGGTCATATATGAGACCTAGAACCACCACACAAACACTCTATAGGGAATATATGCCCCCCATAGTGGGATATGAAATCCAACATGAAATTTTGTGCAGTACTCATGATGGTTGTTGGGGCCTTAACCATGGTTAAGAGAGTAAATCAAAGGATTTTTTCCCTAAATGAAGCTTCTAGGTCTCTAATATATTAGAAATGTATCAAACCACCATAGGAGGCCTTCAAAGGAGACCTTTGGCCTACAAGTGGGATATGGGCATCATTGAGAGGTATTATTCACTAGGAATGGATCTCATGGATTTGATCATTATTGAGGGAGTAGAAAAAGGGCCTTATACCAAAAATTAAAGTCTCAAATGACCACAAGACCCACTACAAGAAGTATTTGGCCTTTGAACAACATATGGGTGCTTTAGGAGGTTTTGTGCACCAAGGATGTGTCTTCAAGCTTTGATAATGGTTGGAGGAAGAAGGTAAAGGTCTTGGACTCCAAATGATGCTTTTTGTTTCAAATGACATGAATAAGGACTTAAACCACCACAAAGGGCCTCTAAATGGACTTTTTGTTCTTTGAGTAGGATATGGTCTCTATCATGAGGTTTTGCACAATAATAATGGATTTTAGGGCCTTGTTCATGGTTAGGGGAGGAAAATAATGGTCGTCAGCTCTAAATAAAATTCCCAAGGCTCATGGGCTATAAATGAGGCCTTAGACCACTACACAAGTCCTCTAGAGAGGATATTTCACCTCTAAGTGGATATGGATGCAATAAGAATGGGTCTCGAGTACTTTACCATTTTAAGAGAGGAAATCAAGAGTCTTATGCTCTCAATGAAACTCTTAGGACTTATGAGACAAGCTTAAAACCCCCACATAAATCCTTTAGATGAGATGTATATATAAACACCATTAAATTTTCTTACCTAACAAAACTATATAAAAACTATTCATATAATTTAACAAAACTATATAAAAACTACTTAATATGATTTTTATAATGTCAAGCTTTAAATTCCATGTTAGTTTAACATGGGATCTTCTCTTCTCGATAAATTATGAACCTCTTCTCAGTATATTTTGACTTATTTGTTGGTTCATTTATCCACTTATTTTCCCTAAAGAATAACTTTGTCATCAGATACTATACCATAGAAACTAGTGGTCATCGACAAGTTTCAACGACTTTTTATTTTAATTTGAGTAGCTTTCCAATGTATTTTAGTGGGAGACGCACATTTCTATGTGATATGATTCAATTAGATTGGATTTTACTCATACAAATCAACCCACTCCTCCTTGTATGGTGCATTCTTTTATCCACTTGCCACAAATATAATTGAAAGGCCATTCACTTATTCATAGTGTCCAACATCTTCACCGACATTGTACTTTGGGGGAACTTGAAGAGTCATGTGCAACCATTGAAACAATAAACATAACCATATCCATGGCTTCTCAGGGTATTTTTTAAATGGGCGATTGGAAATGTTGAAGTAATTTAAGGAAGGTTTACATACTAATTAAACTTATTTTATTTAATAATTGGTTCATCATCTTGATGATGACCTTCTATCATGGTTTTCTAATTGGAAATATGCTTATATGTTTTGAAAAGAGAGGGAGTAAATCCTCATAGATTCAAGGACATGAAACATATATAAATTTTTAGAAAGTATAATTGATATAGATATATGAAGAAAAAAACCTAAGAGTAAGTGTTTGTAGTAAAGAATGAAGCATACAAGGAATGTTTACCATAGCCTTTATTTTAAGCATCTATAACATCATGGTATGGCATCACGACGACCACTTTGATGTAATATCCTTATCAGAATCAGATATGTTAGTTTCATGAAGTCACTTCATTCCCCCTAGAGGGCCATCAGGTACAATTGTCATATTTGAGAAGGAAAACCCAATATCAATGGCCTCTACTCCATCCTTCGAGGGAGGACAAGGTTCCCCAATCAACTCTTCTAGGAAGACTATATCAAGTTTTGTTTAAATCAATGGCTGTTGATTTTCCTTAGCAAGAGAAACTTCATCATATGACATTGGTTGCTTAGGAAAAATCCAATTTGTTTATTTGGATTTGGTCCCTTTTTCCCTTGAAGCATGAGCTCGTGCATGGGGATAAATATCATGTAGATGTCATGTAAGTTGTGTAATTCAACACTAGAATGTTGTGTTCTCATCATTCAATACCTGAATCCACCTAAAACTTTCATTTGAGGGTCATTTTATCTAGAAGACTCTTACTCGGGTCTATTTCAGCATAAATGTAGGTGTATGTACACAATCTCGTTATAAATCCCCAAAATTTATTTTATGTAACTGCCCAAAGTATTCTCAATATCTTCAAAAATTTTTATATACCAAGAATGAAATGGAAAATTTGGGAGGTGTACCCAAAGTGTCATTCTAGTAATTGACATAGAGTTAGGATCAAAATTTTGAAATCAAGGAGATATAAAAAGCCCCACTCTTCCCCAAAACCAGGGACCCTCCTCTAAAACTTGCTTATAAGCAACATGATCGAAAATATGAATTAAAAAAACACCTTTGGAGCAGAGAGGAATTTCATAATTATTTTTCCATGTTGAGTGGATCCATTGGTACAACGCTGATGAAGGAGGCCAATAACCATTAAACCATTAAATCTGCAAATGACAATTTTTTTGGAGATGAGTGATATTTGACTATGTGATCTCCATCGATGGAAGAAATTTATCCTTTTCCATGATATATGTATAGGAAAAGGAGGGATTGAAGCATTTTTTTGTAGTTGAAGACTTTTTTTAACGAACTCCTTAACAGACATATGTTTGGAGGTTGAAAGCACCACATGTTATAACATTATTTGGTTACCAATGACCACGGATTCCTTGTTTCCCAAGATATTATCCATTGAATATCTTTGATCCACACAAAACATATGTTAAATTGTTTTTTTACCTCATACCCACATTCTTCCTTTGAGAAATGCACTAGTACCTATGTGTTTCCTTTAAGAAAGGCAGGGTGTCTTCCAAAAATTGTAAAAAGTAAAAAATGAACATTAATTATGCACTCCTAAGCGGGTTTTACGAGATCCGTGCAACTATACAACACTAATTATTATTGCCAACAAACTTAACCAGCTTGTGATAGTATAAATTGGGTTCAAATGTTGGAGAAAGGGAACCAACCATTCTAGTACCCTTATGTTGGAGCATTATCTTGAGAATTTAGCCTTGGATTTTTATGACTACTTCGTTTTGTAGAAAACCTTGTTTTTTGGATTGACTCTCTTGCTTAGACTCTGGGATCTAATTCCTTGTTGATTTTCCAATGCACATATGGCAAGGAGTTTGAAATAGAGTTGAAGTCTATATGTAGTCCAAGTAGGAGGAACCTGAACTCTACTAACAAAGGTGCCAACAACATATCTTGTATTATTTCATATCTTTGTAGTTGTTTTTTCACATTAAATTAATATATGAAGATCTCTCTTCTTCCCCCCGAAAGCTATGTTGCAATTTACTTGAGTATTTATAGCATGATTTCAGGAGGAATTAACCACCCGATGTTAATTAATATTAGTTAGTTACAAGTTTTCTTATTTCATCGTCATTGATATTAGATGATTTTAATGGTTTGAGGAAGGTTGTGTATTTCTATTGTGCGTATTTTTAGAGAAGATTGGAGTATTTAGGATCTTATCTAGACAAATTGCAAGAGAGACAATTCTCGAAACAAGTTTTTTTGCAGAAGGGATTGGTGATAAAAATCCAAGGAAAATGTTTAGGATAATGCTCCAGCATAAGGGTAATAGAATGGCCAATCCCCCTTCTCCAACATTTGAACCCTATTGATACTTAAAAAAGTTGTTTAAGGTCATTGGTAACAAGAATTAGGGTTTTACAGGTGTATAGAACCCATAAACCCCACAAAGGATCCCACAATTAATTCACATTTATTATTTTTTACAATTTTTGGAAGACACCCATGCCTTTCTTAAAGGAAACACCTAAACATTTCCCAAAGGAAGAGCACACGTATGAGGAAAAAATCAATTTAGCATATGTTTCATGTGGAACAAAGATAGGAAATCGATACTACCTTGGCCAACAAGAAATCCATGGTTAGTGATGACCAAATAAAGCTATAACATGCCATAACTGATCACCCCTCCATGCAATTGCAACATACAAATGAGGATTGAATATTTTCCTATGTGGTAGAGGGATAAAGGATTTTGGTCCTCAAGCTATTTACTCTCATAGATTAGAATCCCTTGTGGTAGCTCCAGTACACAAAATTTGTATCAATTTGTCAGACAATTAATCAAGTGTTTAGTATATTCATTATCAATTCGAAGATAGATGATGAATGCAACATTTCACTTTTTTTTTTTAATGATTGATGCTACAATTTTTAGAAGTTATATAATAATTCACAACTAAAATGAATGTTGTATTGAAATATTAAGTGATCACATCTTTCAACATTATGCAGGTTGAAGTGAGGACACTACTTTAGGTAAATCAATATTGACTTTCCACAACAAACTTCATGATAAGGTTCGACATTTTTTAAGAACATTCTAGATTGTATGATTTATGGAAGTAAGTTTGAATTGGTCACTACAAACAACAATGAAGACAATATTGGAAACAAGGAAAGTTGTTTTATTGATAATTTAACTTGTTTTAAAGAAATCTTAAAATCGATTGTAGAAGCTTGCAACCACTTTGAAGCACTTCGTTGAAATTTAGAGATCAATATTATTTTTCAATAAGAATGATACTTAGATAAATTTTCAAGAATCAATATTCATTTAAAATAAGAAGAGAAAAGATAATGTATTTGACATTGTTATGTACATGATTTCAACATGAACATTGAACATCATGTGAAATATGGAATTGAAATATGCAAGAATTTGTATGTGGATACTTCACCTGTATAATAGTCCTAGCTCAATTTTTGTTCCATGTTCCTTGTTCCTTGTTCCTCATTCCTTGACCATGGTGTAGTCCCCAAGATCCATTATTTTTGTACAAAACATACTAATGGCATAAAATGTCCCACACAAAGACCAAATATCCGCTACATAATTCTTTTGTCTTTTTTCAAGGACTATGTAACGAATCTCAATTCTAAGAAGACTCAAATAGGACCTAAGAACTGTATGTTCTTTCCTTAACCATGGGTTACATAACACTATCATTCAATAGTCAAATTGTTACATTTCATTGTCATGCATCATGTGTACTGAGGGCTTGAGCTACCACAAAGGAAACATACAAAGAATATTTGTCTTATGAACAATATATGGTACTATCCATTTTGAGGTTTGGCATAGAGATTGTTCTTATAGACTACACTACATTGCACCATATAATCCCTACACTCCTTTCAAACCATGTAACACCATTCAAATTAGACACATTCTTGCGACGAATTAGCTATACTATCGATGAAATGTTTTCATAAATAGTATAACTAATTCATTGCAATATTATTTACATTTGTCTCTCTTGCGACGATATAAAATGATGCTTGGATTCATTTCATATTTGATTTATCAACCTAAAATTAAAATTTAATACCTTGCAAGCTAGTTGTACCTTGAGTCAAATACAAATATGAAATTTGGAATCATTAACATATCTACTAGAACATATGAAAAATAGGGTTTATGGTTTACATGATGATATGATGATGGAAGAAAGTGGGTGTGTGAGTGAAATTTGAGTCCAGAAATCCTCCCATATCATTAAGGCATGCGAATAGTCTATCCATGTCAAATTTCAATGCATACAGAAATAGTTTGAAAAAATTTCAACGTTGGCCCCATTCACATGTCATTGTTGCCCGCCTCTAGTATTTTTATGGTGTTGATTAAGAAATCAACGAAAAAGAGGGATTTTTCATCACAACTATGACAAATATACATTGTATATACATTAATGTAGAACCTGAAAGAAAAATGAAGAAAGACTGACGAAAACTTAAAACTTGTGTCAACCAATTTGTGTACTTTGAAAGAAAATTAGGGTTTATGGTTTACATGATGAGTTGATGATGGAATAAAGTGGGTGTGTGAGTCAAATTTGAGTCGAGAAACCCTCCCATATCATTAAATAATGTGAAAATTCTATCCATGTCAAATTTCAATGCATACAGAAATAGTTTGAAAAAATTTCAACATTGGCCCCATTCACAGGTCACTGTTGCCCGTGTCTAATCCTAGTACAATTTTCGATCCTTGTTCCTTGCAAAAAAATTTTGACATTACACACGTCCCCACATCTAATACTATAAGGGGGTATTTTTATGGAGTTGATTAAGAAATAAGTGAAAAAGAGGGATTTTTCATCACAACTATGACACAGATACATTGTATATACATTAATGTAGAACTTGAAAGAAAAATGAAGAAAGACTGATGAAAACTTAAAACTTGCGTCAACTAATTTGTGTACTTTGAAAGAAAATTAGGTTTTATGGTTTACATGATGAATTGATGATGGAATAAAGTGGGTGTGTGATTCAAATTTGAGTCCAAATACCCTCCCATATCGTTAAGGCATGCAAATAGTTTATCCATGACAAATTTCAGTGCATACAGAAACAGTTTGAAAACATTTCAACATTGGCCCCATTCACAGGTCATTGTTTCCCATGTCTAGTCCTAGTACAATTTCCAGTCCTTGTTCCTTGTTCCTCATTCCTTGACCGTGGTGTGGTCCCCAAGATCCATTATTTTTGTACAAAACATACTAATGGCATAAAATGTCCCACACAAAGACCAAATATACACTACATAAGTATTTTGTCTTTTTTCAAGGACTATGTAACGAATCTCAATTCCAAGAAGATTCAAATAGAACCTAAGAACCTTATGTTCTTTCCTTATGCTTGGATTCATTTCATATTTGGTTTATCAACTTGAAATTAAAATTTGATACTTTGTAAGCTAGTTGTACCTTGATTCAAATACAAATATGAAATTTGGAATCATTAACATATCTACTAGAACATATGAAAAATATGGTTTATGGTTTACATGATGATATGATGATGGAAGAAAGTGGGTGTGTGAGTGAAATTTGAGTCCATAAACCCTTCCATATCGTTAAGGCATGTGAATTATAGTCTATCCATGTCAAATTTCAATGCATGCAGAAACAATTTGAAAAAATTTCAACGTTGGCCCCATTCACATGTCACTATTTCCCGCCTTTAGTATTTTTATGGAGTTTATTAAGAAATCAACGAAAAAGAGGGTTTTTTCATCACAACTATGACACAGATACATTGTATATACATCAATGTTGAACCTGAAAGAAAAATGAAGAAAGACTGATGAAAACTTAAAACTTGCGTCAACCAATTTGTGTACTTTGAAAGAAAATTAGGGTTTATGGTTTACATGATGAATTGATGATGGAAGAAAGTGGGTGTGAAAATTTGAGTCCAGAAACCATGCCATATCGTTAAGGCATGTGAATAGTCTTTCCATGTCAAATTTCAGTGCATACACAAACAGTTTGAAAAATTTTCAACATTGGCCCCATTCACAAGTCACTGCTGCTCGTGTCTAGTCCTCGTACAATTTCCGTTCCTTGTTCCTTGTAAAATTCATTCGATAGTAAATAAGTCCCCGCATCTAGTACTACAAGGGAGTATTTTTATGGTGTTGATTAAGAAATCAACAAAAAAGAGGGATTTTTCATCACAACTATGACACGAAAACATTGTATATACATTAATGTGGAACTTGAAAGAAAAATGAAGAAATACTGATGCAAACTTAAAACTTACGTCAACCAATTTGTGTACTTTGAAAGACAAATAGGGTTTCAACAAAAATTATATATAAATGACAAACACATTCATCGAAACTTCGTTGATGCAATACTATGACAACAATATTGATGACATCTTATACGATCATGATGGTATAAAAATGAAAGAGATTCTCTTGGTTTCAAGAATAATTTATCCTCTACTAAAAAAGGCCAACCATGTGAAGGTGGAAGCTCATATGGCCCCTCCCTTCCCCCTCACATCACTCACAATTGATCCCCAATACCCAATCTATAAAATAGAAAATAATCGAAAGCAACGTCCTATTAAGATTCATGCATGGAAACTACAAAAACAAAAATTAATGAAGGTACATGAAATTATGTGTGTGTAAATGATACTTTTAGTCTACCACGTACTTTAGTATATTGGCAACTATTTTCAGGTTTCACATAATAATTAAATGACATGTAGCATAGGATATAAAAATGTTGCATAAAACTTAAAAACATGTAATCAACCCATGACATTATAAGTAAATTATTTTAAGAGAATAATTCATACAAATTAAAATATTATATAGTCACGTACTTAATCCAACCTGCACATTTTTGTAATCATCCTTATTCTGTATCTTGATCTTCTTCATCGAACTCGACATTCGTATCATCATCCAGTTCAGAAACGGTGTTGAAAAGATTGATGATATCAACATCGTCATCAATGTCATTTTCGAGCATATTTTCATTGACATCATCATCAATAATTGAAATATTGTCTCATACACCTATATCATGATCTTCTTCGTCTTCTTCATCTGTCGACCCTGCGTGATCTTTCGGCTCTATCTGATATGTCGAATCATATTCTTGATCTTCAATATCATCTTCTTCCTGTAAATGAGTATACTTAATTGGCCTTCCTCTTGAATCATGTCTAACAACAAATGACTGATCCCTCTCACGTGGAACATTTGAGTAAAATACCTGTTCACATTGGCTTGGAAAAACATAGAGATCATGTCTTCTTTCAAACATCATTGTTTTAATCATTGGAAATCCGTTTCCATGTTGAATAATACTTCTTTCCTCATCACATTCATGCATTCGTAACCTATACCATTTCCAATCGAACAAAACTAATTTGAAGGAATTAAAGTTACACTCAAGTATATCATTTAAATACCCATAGTATCTATTTTCATATTCTCGGGGATGTCTGTCACTCCTAGAGGAAACATTAGTGACCTGGAATACTGCAGTTATCCCACTATCAGAAGTTTTCCTAGTTTCATCCAATTGTTTGATGCAAAATTTATGACCATTGCACCACATAGCCTTATGGTGTTTCAACTGCAATATGGCAGATATGTAAAATATGCGTTGTCAATTAATAAATTAACATATATATTTATATAACTTCGAAAGTATCTGAAAAATACAGTACACATGTAGTCACATTATTATAATATAAAATAACTGAATAAAATGGGTGAATTTTCTTACCTGTCCATCTTTCAAACCATATGCTAAATCAATTTCCCTTTGTGTAACATTGACATCTCCATTACGGTGAGCTTCTCTAACCAATTCAGACAATCATTTCCATGATAACCTAACTACATTATGTTGTTTACATCTTTCAATCCATACATTCATCCAATCAAGATTATTTGCAATGTATAAATGCAGTGCATCCCACTCTTCAACAACTGAATAAAAAAATCATAATTCACCAATATTAAATATTAGTTATAACGTCCAATATGTAGGTTATAAATATTAATAATTTATGAAATAAATTATTTTAATATATTAATGAGTATGATTATATACACAAAAAATGAAACTTTATATGTATTATTAATATAAATCACCACAATTATTAATATATTACCTCTCATTTTTTTCATTCTACCTTTCCCCAACAGATGCTCCTGATCTTCAATTTTTTTGATGGAGTTCACGTCCCAAATGCGATCCACTGCATGCATAGTTGGCACTGCTAATTTAGGAAGATATTGACTAATATACACCATGGATTGATATAACATATATCCCTCCACCATAGAACCCTCAGGACGTGCTCTTTGTCTAACCAACAGCTTCAATGATTTCAAGTGCCTCTCCACCGTCCACATTGACCTTGTGTGAACAAGTCCACAAATTTCAATCTCCTCAACTTGGTGTATGAGGTAGTGTTCTTGTGAATTGAAAAATGTTGGAGGTATATACTTTTTCATTTCACACATTAGACGAGGAATTTATCTCTTCCAATACTTTATATCATCTTCATGGATTTATTTCAATGACAACCATATACATGAGATCATGACACAAGAAAATAACATGTTTCAACATAACATAATATAATATATTACATTACAAGTAAAACACGTGTCATTAAGTACAACAATAATTTGAAAGAACATTTTGCATATAAATCACAACTACTTACCTCATGTATTTTCCAAGATCATATATAACTTGTTTGACGTTGTTGTCAAAGTCATTTGGGAGAGATAGCGGTAGAACATACTGTAACAAAAAAATGAATAGTTATTTGTTTCGACCAAAGTAGACAAAAAAAATAAAAATAAATAAAAGATGTATAAGGCCAATATATATAAATATGTATACCAAAATTATTACCTTAATGAAGGTATGCCAATCATGTGTTTTTACCCCACCAAATTCACCTTTCTTCATAAGATATTATTTATGTTTGAAGCAAAACCCATGGGAAATTTAATTCTTTGAATGACCTCTTTTACATCATTGATTTGTTTCTCTGTTAATAACCATGGAATTTTATTTTGTTCTAGTACTCCATCTGATCTATTTGAATATCGGATCACACTTCGCATTGCCTGATTGGCTTCCTGAATGTCAGTACAAATTTTAACAATTTTTTCTTTGTCCCTCCTACCATCTATGATTCGCCATAATGTTTCTGTCATATTCTTCCCGATATGCATTGTATCAAACAAATGAGCTATTTTTAGCTCCTCATGGTAGGGAAACCTCATGAATTGAGGGGGATAACATTTCATTTCTCATGGAAGCCCATTATTAATACCTTCATGATCATGGCGGCCTTCATGAAGCATAAAAGAAATCACAAAAATAATTATCAAATACAATAAACTAAATTCAACGATTAAAATAAACATTCAAAACATTACATGATATACGATGTTGATATTGAGAGGGGCGTGAATCAATATCAAGTACAATTTAAAACCTTTTTCAACTTATACTTAAACCATTCAACTATATCCAATGAGCAATGAACAATAGCATAAGAGTTACACCAATACACCACAATACACCATGCACAACATATGAGAAATAATCAATAGTTATTGTTCAAGGGAAGTAATGACTTCCAAAGGTAGCTACAACTTCCAAATGTAAAGGGAGGGATAAACCTCCAAGAGGAAGATACAATACTCCAATATCAAGAGAGAGTTTAACTCTCCATCCTTGCCCCTTACTTCCACCAAAGAATATATGAGAGATAATAAAACTTTACATTAAATCATCACCATCAACCAATCATCACATAGAACCTGATAATGCTTCTTGAGACTTCTTCAATTTATGCAATTCTTCAATTCTTGGAGTAATCTAATCCTGTATATAATATTACTCAATGTATTCTCTGAAACTCCTCCAAGTTTCACTCCTTCAATCCTCCCCAAAAGAAGTTATAGAAATAATGGTAGACTTTATTCAATTCTGGTCTATTCAGGAGACTAAACTTGTACAGAATTCCCCGTGCTCAATATTTAACATCCGATTCTGAAACTTGCACACTCGAAACTACAGTTCATACTATTTCCAATGAAATTTTTCCCACATCATTTGGATTCTCGATGACAAAGTTATGACTGTTTTACCCGGAACACATGTTTATTGACTAGCTTCAGGACTGGTCACAAACCCTATCTTCCACACTGTGTATGTTCATAATTATAGCGAATCAAGAGATTAAATTTTTACCATAGGTACCTTGATATGTATTCTCAATACCATATCTATTTCACCATCTAAATTGTTCTAGAAAAAAGTTATAGAAAAAATGGTAAGATGACCTGAAAATAACATACCTTAGAACACATCACCAAAAAACTTCATCCTCCCTTGAAATCTGGCCTTCTTTACTTCTTATTTCCTCTTAAATTCAACTTGTATCAAATGAATGTATAATGATGTTTATTTATACCATTTATGTCACTTCCTTTTAACATTAGGGCCGACCTAACACTTTCTTATTTTGTAATTCTTTTCTTTAATTATCTTCAGGGCCTACATGTACTTCCTTCTTCAATTCACTTTGTCATCTTCAAAAATTCATTTACCCTCAACCATGAGGATCTACGTGACGTTCCGCATACCACCGGAAACAACATGATTTATACTATCCATTCATGGGTGTTGTATATGAATGTGCATTTTCCTTCATGTCCAAATACCTTTATCAATCTATGGTCCAAAACCCATGACTAGGGTTGACATAAATGACAACAACTAATCTTCCAAAAATCTCCCCCTTTGTCATTGATGGAAACACTCATGATCCCCCTATCATCATGATCCAAATTTATCTCCCCCTTTGACATCAATGGAAAATGTTAGGGCTGATCCCTCTGAGTTTAATGTAAAAATGCAACTCTCTTCTTTGGGGCTGCTCCCCCTGAACATGTGGCACTCAATAATACTTCATCCTTATTTTTGGTCTTTGGGACATTTTCTTCCTTAGAATCCTTTTTTGTGGCTTATGTCTTCTCTCTCTTCTTCATGTCTAGGATGTATAAGTTGTTCGGTCTTCTTGTTGCTGTTGCAACCAATCTTCCTGAGTTATTTTCTCTGATTTTACATTTTCGGGAATCAAATGTAAGAGTGTATCCTTGATCACACATTTTACTAACACTGAGTAGATTATGATTCAAGTCTTCAACCAATAGAAGATTATTTGTTTATATATTTTTTCTTCCAAGCTCTACTACACCTTATCGAAGTATTTTGGCAGATGAATCATCTCCAAATGCAACATTGCCACCCTTTCTCTTCAAGATGATGAATTTGTCTTGATCCTCGGCCATGTGTGAAGAACATCCACTGTCTATGTACCATTCATCTTCTTCTTTACATTCTTCACCGGTCAATGCTATTCGACAGTCTTCATTGTTTGGAATAACTTTCCTTCTCCATACTGTGGTTGGCCTAGGGACATATTCATTCATATATCTACAATCTCGTTCTTTGTGAACAAGATTTACATTTGTAGCATGCAATATTTTTGTCCATCAATGGGGAAAATGAATTATAACTTCTGTTGACAAATCCATGATAATTTCCATATCTTCTATTTACACCATTCATGTTTCTTGCGTATGTGTTCCTTTCATTGATTCTGCAATTAATTGCCTTATGTCAAAAAAAATTGCAAGTATAACAATGACCAAGAAAGAAATTTTGATACCTTGGAGTAAGTGGGATTCTTTGTGATGTAGTCCATCTGGTTTCATGATCTATTCTTCTGTAGTTTCCTTCATACTGATTGAAGCTTCTTTGATTCTTGAAGGTAGGAGGTCTTCTTGGATATTCATCTCTTTTGTAATCATTCCTTCTTTCTGGTATCTTGGTCCATTTCTCATCAACTGTCTGTGTAGCTATTTCTTCAACCTTCCTGTTGGTATTTGCATCTTATTTGTATGAAGTTTCACCCATGCATCCAAGATGTTTTAAGTCTTTTTTCACTTGAGAGTTTCTTAAGCTCTTCTTCAATGAGACAACTTCTTGTTCAAGTTTCTCACAATCTTCTTCTTTCTTCTTCATTTAGACATTCCTTACTTCTCCTATTCTTCTTTCTTCTTTGAGTAGAGTTTTCAAGGAAATGGTTTCTTCTCTTAGTTTCTCAAAGTCTTCTAATTGTTTCT
>ML782479.1:96880-131310 GCA_009831015.1 Picea engelmannii | reverse complement strand
AAATGAACAATAGTATAAGAGTTACACCAATACACCACAATACACCATGCACAATATATGAGAAATAATCAATAGTTATTGTTCAAGGGAAGTAATGACTTCCAAAGGTAGCTACAGCTTCGAAATGTAAAGGGAGGGATAAAAATCCAAGAGGAAGACAAAATCCCCCAATATCAAGAGAGAGTTGAACTTTCCATCCTTTCCCCTTCCTTCCACCCAAGAATATATGAGAGATAATAAAACTTTACATTAAATCATCACCATCAACCGATCATCACATAGAACCTGATAATGCTTCCTGAGACTTTTTCAATTTCTGCAATTATTCAATTCTTATAGTACTTTGATCCTGTATATAATATTATTCAATGTATTCTATGAAACTCCTCCAAGTTTCCCTCCTTCAATCCTCCCCAAAAATAAGTTATAGAAAGAATGGTAGACTTTAATCAATTCTGGTCTATTCAGGAGACTGAACTTGTACAGAATTCCCCGCGCTCAATATTTAACATATGTTTCTGAAACTCTCACACAAGAAACTATAGTATGTACTATTTCCAATTAAATTTTTCCCACATCATTTGGATTCTCTATGAATAATTTATGACTGTTTTACCCGGAACACCTGTTTATTGACTAGCTTCAGGACTGGTCACAAACCCTATATTCCACAGAGTCTATATCCATAATTATAGCGAATCAAGAGATGAAATTTTTACCATAGGTACCTTGATATGTATTCTCAATACCATAGTAATTTCACTATATGAATCATTCTAGAAAAATAGTTATAGAAAAAATGGTAAGATGACCTGAAAATAACATACCTTAGAACACATCACCAAAAGACTTCATCCTCCCTTGAAATATGACCTTATTTATTTCTTATTTGCAATGAAATTCAACTTGTATCAAATGAATGTATAATGATGTTTATTTATACCATTTATGTCACTTCCTTTTAACATTAGGTCCGACCTGACACTTTCTTATTTTCTAATTCTTTTCTTTAATTATCTTCTTCAGGGCCTACATGTACTTCCTTCTTCAATTCACTTTGTCATCTTCAAAAATTCATTTCTCCTCAACCATGAGGATCCACGTGATGTGACATATACCACTGGAAACAACATGATGTATACTATCCATTAATGGGTGTTGTATATGCATGTGCATTGTTCTTCATATCCAAATACCTTTATCAATCTTGCGGTCCAAAACCCATGACTAGGGTTGACATCAATGACAACAACCAATCTTCCAACATACGATACATAAATAAATTGAGTACCTTGACGATTTCTATTATATTCCAACCTCCATAGGTGAGGTGTCATTATTTGTGGTTTTAAACCAGTCTCTTCTTTCCCATTGAAAAGATGTTTTTCAGTAGTACAATACCTATGGTTCTTAGGGAGGAGGTGCCTATACTCATCAAACACCACCTTTCCTAAACTTTTTGAATGACGATACTTCATCTTCGGACCACAAACTAGACATGAAAATTTACCCTTTGTTTGAAGACCCGCAACAAATGGATTAATGTCAATTATACGATGAGATTATTTAAAAATTAAACATGCACCGTGATAACATTAAAAATTAATATAATATTAAAGAGAAATATTAGAATGTTGCATACCACAAAAATGTGTTAGTCCAGGGGCATCATGAATTGTTACATAAAAGTATTCCATGGAATTTAAATTTCTTCTCCCCGATTGGTTTACATATGTCATACATTGTGATGCCAACCCATAACTTTAGTAGCTTGTTGATAAGAGGCTCGATATATACATTCATATCTTTAACCTTGTACTTACCTAATTGTTTGAAATTACACATAATTACTATAGGAATGATATAATGTATGTATAAGTAAATAAATAAACAAAAGATATTATGCAAAAATTGAAACAAATGAAAATGTTACATTCAAAAATTTAATGTAAACAAATACCTGGAACAATCATTGTCAACATTATGTGCTCCCTCTTTATTGACATCCAAGGAGGAACGTTATTGTTGATAACAAAAATAGGCCACACTGAGTAAATATACCTAAGATCTCCGAATGGATTAACACTGTTAGCTGCCAATGAAAGCCTAACATTACGAGGTTCATCTTTGAAATCTGCCCAATTTTCCTCAATTTCCCTAAATGCGGAACCATCGGCAGGAATTCAAAGAACACCATATCCACTTCTGTTATGTGCATGGTAATACACAAATTGTATTATGCTTTCACACCTGAACAATCGCTACAAACATGGAATTATGGGAATATGACGAAGAACCTTTCGAGGGACCCTTTTTGTTACTTGATCGCTTTGATATCTACTGATAAGACATTGTAGACATTTTGTTTTCAAAGCATCTTGTCCATAATATATAATATGATCATTAGGACATGCATCTATAGTTTGATAATCCATTCCAATGTCTTTCATAATGGCATGCAAACCTCGATCTGTGCGAGGTAAAATATTTGACGATGGTAACAAAAATTCACCTAACAATCTACAACATAACAAATAACTAGTTAATGTAAAGAAATTAATCGTAAAAATTGCATTCTTATTTTACACATTAATTAACACTAAAAACAAATAGAAAAAAATCAACATTTATGTATAATATGAGATGAAACATATTACATACCTTAGGATCTGTGTCATACAAGTGTTCAACAAATTATTCATAACCTTTAAGTT
Source organism: Picea engelmannii (assembly GCA_009831015.1). Taxonomy (NCBI): domain Eukaryota; kingdom Viridiplantae; phylum Streptophyta; class Pinopsida; order Pinales; family Pinaceae; genus Picea; species Picea engelmannii. The sequence goes on along the minus strand of ML782479.1, from coordinate 128,596 downwards.
CACTATAAGCAATGTAGAGGAGAGAATATTTTCCCTCGATCCTTCATAAAGTTGTTTACTTGCCTTTTCTAATAGAGGTTCATTATAAATACCATCACTGTCCCCATCCTCATTCAGCTGCGAAAACAAATATTGGATCATTTGATTTGTCCCATCATCTTCTTCCATGGGATCATTAACTTGATTTGTCCCATCATCTTCTTCCATGAGATCCTCATTTGCTTGGTCATGTTCCTCTGCTTGTACAACATCATTTCTACTACTACTTGGTGCAATATTCTGCAGAAAGTTAGAGGAAAACTCTAACTTTATAATTACAAACAATCACACAAAATTAGTGTATACTATAACAAACATTCAAACAATATATATACATATATATAATTTTATATAAAATTAACAATATAAAAACAGATAATGAGTATATAGCTAATTACCATGGGATGATATTCATTCGATTGGCGATTAATGTGCCCATATTTCCTACAATGTTTTGTAGTTGTTGCTGTTAAAATTCTTACGAGACATATGAGGCAACATTTTTTGCAATGGCAATAACATCTACCATCACCCTTTTCACCCACTTTACTTTTTTCCCCAACTCTAATTATATTCTGTGAGATTCTTCCGCACAACTTCCGCACAAAAATACCCTTTTGGAACCGTCATTGTTATAGAAAGATTATCGCAACATTTTTAATAGAAATGTACATAACTGCATGGTTGATTCCAGTGCATCATCAAATTTAATGACTTTATCTGTGTGTCAAAAAATTAACGCAGAAGTTCAACCTTCTGATCTCAAAATCATTCAACTTGATCGGACAAACATCAAGGTAATCGGTGAACTTAAGAATGTCTTGGTTAGGTTATCTTCCAATCCTAAGGTTCACCAAATTATTGACATTATTGTTGTTGACATCCCTGAAGTATATGGTTTGTTTTTAAGCAGGGACTGGTCCAAACAACTGCATGGTTATTTTTCCACAGATTGGTCCCATATGTGGTTGCGAGAAAATGGACACCCCAATAAAATTAGGATAAATTGTGAACATTGTCTCAAGCATACCGTGACGGATCTAAATGATGCAAACGAACCATTTATTGCATCTGCTAATTAGTTTGAAATGCAGGGAATGAACACCTTATTTGGTGACTTCATGACCGAAATTTCTCCTTTCACTGATTCTTGGCAACAATCTGAACTTATGACCTATACTCAGTCATCATCTCCACCAAGTGTGTCAAACATTGTTGATGAGGCTCAAATCTGGTCATTGTACTTCGACGGATCCAAATCCAAAGAAGGAGCTGGTGCAGGATGTGTACTCATTGATCCCGCGGTTAATAAGACTTCCATTGTCTGTCGATTCGATTTGGAGGTTGATTTATTAGATAATGTCGCTTCTAAACTGTTACCTGTAGAAGGTCTTTCTCCTAATGCATTTTCGATTGAATTTTTGTTCAGGCCATCGATCCCAGATAACATTACCAATTGGAGAGTGTTTGATGATGACCATAAAATCATCAACTTCTTGCATATGGAAGACACCTTTCAAGTTTCAGTCATCGACGAGGGCACTCACAATGAAAAGCTTCGCAACTTCATGGTAATATCAGATCCTAGATCTCTTGAATCAACATCCGATATGGTTAATTCTATTCCCAAATATATTGTAAGACAAGAAAATTTTTATGACTTGCATGATAAATTTAGAGGGACAGTTAATTGTAAAATGAACAGTTGTTCCTTGACTTATGAGACAGTAAATTTAGGGACTAAGGATAATCCTCAAAACATCAATTTGGGAAAGGGATGCTTCGAGCAAGAACGATCTTCCTTCAGAAAATTATTTAAAGAATTCAAAGAAGTTTTTTCTTGGACATATGATGACCTGAAAACGTTTGATCCTAATATAATACAACATGTCATTCCCATGAAACCACAAACTCAACTATTTCAGCATAAATTAAGAAAGATGCATCCCAAATTGGAACCCACTATTAAGAAAGAACTAAATAAATTACTAAATGTAAAGATAATTTTCCAAGTCAGACACACAATGGGTGAAATTTGACTCTGTGTCGAATTTCGTAACTTGAACAAAGCCTCTGATAAAGATAACTACCATGTTCCTCCAATGGAACAAATTCTTCAACAAGTGTCTGGTTCCGAAAGACTATCTCTGTTAGATGGTTTTTCGGGATACAACCAAGTCCTCATGTCTCCCTCGGATCAGCTCAAAACCACTTTTCATACTCCATGGGGTACTTATGCCTACATAAAGTTGGATTTTGGGATTATAAACATCGGGGCCACTTTCTAGAGAGAAATGGACATTGCTTTTGATGGTCCCATTAATCATTCAGTAGTGGTCTATCTTGATGGCGTTACCATTTTTTCTAAAAACAATAAAGATCACTTGTCTCACCTTAGGGCTGTCCTAGAACAATTCTGGAAGTATGGCATATCTCTCAACCCTAAGAAATCAGTATTTGCAGTAGAAAAAGGAAAAATAATCGGTTTCATATTACCCAATGACGGAATGATCATTGATCCTGAAAGAAACCAAGTCATTGCCACACTCCCCCCTCCTTCCTTCAAAAAATCCATGCAATCCTTTTTAGGCTAGATTAATTTTGTCAGAAGATTTGTCCCAAGTTTCTCAAAAATGGTAAGACCCTTACAAAATTTAATTAAAAAGGATATTCAATATCATTGGGGATCCCAAGAATGTCAATCTTTTGATTCTATTAAAAAATAAATAATCGAAGCTCCTTCCTTGATGAGTCCTGATTTCTCTTGGGATTTCACTCTTTACACCTTTGCCTCCGACCGATCTTATGTCGTTGTGTTAACACAAAAAAATAATGAAAGAAATGAAATACCCATTGCCTTCATGAGCTCATCCTTCAAAGGGTCTGAACTGAACTACCTAGTAGTAGATCAACAGGCGTCTGCTGTTTTTAGAGAAGTGAAACACTTCCGGTCATATTTGCTGAAATCCAGAACTAAAGTCATCGTTCCTTACCCTGCTATGAGAAACTTGTTAGTACAAAAGGAACTTGGTGAAAAATGGGAAAACTATATGAAGTCGTTACAAGAGTATGACCTCGAAATAAATCCTGCACAAATTGTTAGAGGTCAAGGCCTATGTAAACTAGTGGCTGATTCAGTTGAAGAACAGGAAAATCAAATTAACATCTCAACTGAAAATCAGCACAATGGGAAACAAATCAACTGTACACAATTTGTTGCTAATTTTTGGTATGATGATATTAAATATTATTTGACACATGGATCTTCTCCTCTCCATCTTGATCATAGAATTAGAAGTGCACTCAGGTTAAACTATGCATCTTTCTAGTTCATAAATGATGTATTGTGTCAGAATAATTTCGACGGTGTTCTTATGCGTTGTTTGGTAAAAGATGAAGTAGGGAAAGTGATATATGAACTTCATGCAGATGAAGATGGTGGGAAATTTGGTGGAGACACCACTGCCCAAAAATTATTAAGAGTTGGGTACTATTGGCCCACATTGTTTAACGATGCCCACACCCTATGTCATAAATGTATAATCTACCAAAAGGCTGTTGGACAGGTGAAAAAGGTATCATTCCATTTACAACCCATTACTATAGATTCACCTTTTCAACAGTGGGTTCTTGACATCATAGGGCCAATTAATCCCCATTCTTCATAGCAACACAAGTATATTATTACAACAACAAATTATTTTACAAGATGGTCTGAAGTTGCACCTTTGAAAGTGGTAAACAAGAATCAGGTAGTATCTTTCCTTAATTCAAATATCATTACTAGATTCATCATTCCCAAATGTTTAGTTTTTGATAATGCATCTTATTTATCATCCATGGATATGAATGTGTTTTCTTTAGAAAAAGGGATAAAATTGAAATATTATGCCAGCTACTACCCCAAGGAAATGGTCTAGCAGAATCAGCAAACAAAAATTTAATCAAGATTATCAAGAGGACAGTTTCTGAAAACCATAAGAACTGGCACAATGCACTATTTAATGCACTCTGGGTTAATAGAGTGACACCCAAAATCTCTATTGGTAATTCTCCTTTCTTTCTCATTTACGGGAGAGAAGCAATCATGCCTCCTCATCTTTTACTCCCATCTCTGCAATTATTGCAGAAAGTTCAAGAAGACGTTTGTTCTCCTCTGGAAAATTGAATCAATGCTTTATTAAAGCTGGAGGAAGTGAGAATGGAAGAGAAGAAGAAGCTGGATCAGCATCAACAGATTGTTAAAAACAGGTTTGATTCAAACTCTTCTTCAGATAGGAACTTCAAGTTAGGAGACCTGGTTCTCAAATGGGATAATCCCCATGAGGGAAAAGGGGAACACACCAAGTTTTAGAATTTGTGGTTGGGACCGTTCGTAATCTCTAAAAAACTAGGTCCTAGCTCTTTCCATCTACACTATTTGGAGGGATGACCAAACACTTTTCCATTGAATGGACAAGCTCTCAAGAGGTATTTTTCCTGATGATTCTAGATCCACCTCTGTACATATTTTTCTTTCTAAATTTTCTTTTTGTTTTTTATTTTGGTTCTTTTCATTTTTCTTTTTTTTTCACTGCTTTCTAAATAAATTTATGTCTGCGCCACCATTTAGTGTGTGAAAGGAAACCAAAATGTGTCTTCATAAAGAAATAGTCAAGGTAAATTCAAAGTATCAATGCTGCAAATTGTTGAAACTCAAACTAGCAAAAGAAACTTCCTGTTCAGAATAATCTTCCTGGTTTCACTTTATAATCATGAGAAGATACGATCATCATTAAAATTCTTTATATTGTCCCTGTTTTTAAAGAAAACAACTAAAGTATGCTTTCATGTCCTCGAAAATTTATTCTTATCAAAAAACTAATTTCAGATCACAATGAAGGTCATCAAGTGAAAAATCAAGTTGGAAAATATCAAGTGTTTCGAAATCTGAAATTTTCAGCACCATCCCCCTCTTCTGAATATCTTAAAATTTATGTCAAATTATAAATAACTTCTAGAGAGTTGTGGGAAGTGTTTGTAGACCCGATGAGATACTGAACAGGTCTGCAAGTAGTGGGTAAATGCATGCATGATTCTAAGACAAATTTGTCGAGGTACTGAACGGGCCTGGTAGTAGCGAAGCAATGTCAGGTTCAAGAAAAAATTTCAGGTATAAATTTTGATATTAATCGTGAAATTCTCTTCATTTTGAATTGATAATTCTTGGATATGATAGAGGCGTTAGAGTGGGTTAATTGAAATCCATGTCGTGGCTATGGACGTCTACTGGCAGCAATGACCCTGTCAACAGTATCAGAGTTATTGGCTTAAATATCGTCTCTCTCGTAATTAAAACTTGTCACCAGATTGCATTTGGACAGAAAGACATCTCACACTAGACTAGGTGATGTTATTGAATTTGATTGGGATACTTGACTCACTATTGACTATTCTTTAAATTTTTAAACCATTCTGATCTTTCCTAACATGAATTCTCTGGTGATGCAGAGATAACTGCTTCACCCAATAATTCACCATTGTTGTCAACCCTACACGATTTCGCTATTTGAACGATAAACGACACTTTCTGTATCTTCCTTCACTTCATATTATTATTTTAGGATTATTATTGGGTCATAAAAGATGTTCGATTAATATTTTATATTTGCATTTTCATGCTTGATTCATGACTAAAAGCATGAATCAAACATGGAAACTTAGTTTCGTATTATATCCCTATTCAAAGCATTCTTTTAAAGGGTCATTGTGCTTGCATCTACTTATATTTAATACTTGAATGATTTTCCTTTGAGTGTGTTGAATGTTGATATGATACCTACGTTGATCCCATTTTAATTATAAACATGTTTATTTGAACCCTTTGCAAATCAACTAGAGTCATTACTAGACATGGGAATTAATGCACAAGTATCACATCCTGTACTTGATCTTTGGCTAGCAGAGTGAATTGGCATCTTTTTCATTATGAGTTGAGGGTTTGTGTTATTCTCTGTACTCAAGGTTTTCATTACCAGGAGCACTCAAACTTCATGACCGAAACCTTGATGTTTATACTATGATTGCACAGAGGTTTTTCTTGGTTTGTTTCCATTTTATTCACTTAGATTTGTTTCTTCTACTCCTTCCATCTAAACCCAGAGCTACCTTGAGTCTCCCCCATTACATTATGGTCATATTTCTAATGGCTCTTGTTTTCTGAATAGAGACGAATGGATCTAAAGCATTTTTTTCTCATGATGATGCAGTCGAGGATTTGAAAGGCTAGGGATGGGATGCCTTCATCAAAAGGTTCGAAGGGTATAACCTTCGTGTGGCTAAGAAATTTGCACAAAAAATTGATGGGTATAGGGAGAAAGCTGGAGATATCCAGTTGGAAATAACTAAAGAGTTCATCAGTGAAGCCACATGACTTCCATGCACCGGTCATAAGTGGTTCAAGAACTCGAAAATCAAAGAAGTGCCCTAGAGCCTCTTCATGACCTCCTGGAAAATCAATTGTTGTGATAAATGTATCCTTGTTTCTCTACTTAAAGTTAGATGGCATGGTCTCCTGTCAGTCCTTAAATAGTTTGTGACCTATGAGGGTCGCTATGACCTAGTTTTTCTTTATCATATACACTTGCTCATGCACTTCATAGGTTTTCATTTGAATGTGCCTTTCTATTTGCTCAGAAGCCTATACAAGATGTCTAAAATGTATAAAAAACAGAGTCTCGACTCGAGCCTTTTTCACCACGGCTTAATCAAAATTATGTTAACACACCATTTGAAAACCATAGGCGACTATTGGGATGGATTCTTCGTGAGAAATGGTTTTTTTTCTACCATCCGCCCTAATTCAGATGAATTGTTGGTAAAAGAACACTCTGACAACCCGAATAATAAGCCAGTCAGAAAACCCCTAGACGAAGTAATGCCCAGTCAATTCTCACATGAGCAACATGATGTACATTGTGAGTGGAGTGAACCTCCTGTGCATAATTTGGATAATGACCATAACACCAATGTGAAACCCTATGTCGACAAGTCTCACAAATAATCAAAACAAAAGCACACAACATTAGGGTTCTTGATGCAGGAGCATCGCTCACTCATCAAGCGAGCCAGCGCGTGGAGTAGGAAAAGACAGTTGGACAAGCCAACAAACTTATTTTTGAATTTTACCTTGATATTTGTTGTGCCAAGCATTAATGAGTTAATGTAATGAAGCGCACTTGTATTGTATTATATATAGGAAGGAATTTAATAGATTTAATGCTGTTAGACAGGAATTAATTGTAGATTTGATAGATAGAGAATTCGAGAGGGAAAACGGAATATGGGCACCCTCCTTTGTATCATTGTATTATCATCAAGCATTCAGAAGAGAAGAGAAGAGCAGAGAACTGGTGAAGAACACCCATGTACAGAATGAATTAATAGAAGGAAGTCTTGGATTCACTTTCATGGTTTGTGTTGTTTCTCTGTGTTGATATTATGCTCATGGATGTTTGCTTTCTGTCATGCATTTGCTTTGATATGCTGCATATGTGGTTTCATAGTTGAATTGAAATCTGTGAGAGAGAGGAGAATGAGTTTCAATTGTTTCTCTATCTGAGCCAGGAGATTCCTGCATAGAGTGCAGTGGAGTTCATCCGCATAGAGTGCGTTGATGAGGCCAGACAGTTGAGCTCTTATTCTCATCTGCCCAGAGTTGAATTGGGTTATTAGAGCCATGTAGGGGAAGTGCAGGCCAAGAGTGGAGTCTTAGTAGTTTGTCTAAGAAAAGGAAGGCAGGGATTACTGTTGTCGGAAGTGCACAGAGTCCTGAAAATCCAACACTTAGAGAGTGATTGGACGTCGAGCGCAAGGAGTATGCAAACCTTCAGTTGAAGGAGTGGGAGAAATTAAGCTCAGGAGGGATAGTTCCTTCGTGAAAGCTGTGGGAACAAACCCAGGAGAGGCTCGAATAGAAAACGAAGCTTTGGAGCAGGAAAGGATTCCTCAAGGGGGGAGGAATTGATGCCTAGGATTTGTTGAGAAGAATTGCAAAATCTCGTCGATCGTCTAATCTAAGAGAAGTGGCGTGGAAGTTAACCCTTAGGCGCAAGGAGGGAATAGGCCATCGAGATTCGGCATATCGGAGTTCACGGTGGTGAGAGTTTTATACTCGCTGAAATCGCGATTAGAAATTTCCCGAACTAACGGGAGTCGTCGATCGTCAGGAGGACAGGTGGCACAAGATCCCATCATATCAGGGTTCAGAGAACCGGGGTTCTTGACCAGTGGGAACTCTTGTAGGAAGGATCCTCGATCCGTGAAATCCTGAAGGTGACGTGGCAACGTGGGACCCCAGAAGCTAGTGGAATGCAGGTGCCGTTGTATCAGGGAATTGGTACATCGGTACTCGGGGTTTGGGATTTTAGAGCATTGATATCACGAGTAGTGATATCCCGAAAGGAAAATCCCCGACAGGCGTGAGAACGTTGACCTTTGACCCATCGGGGTTTGGGGTTTTGAATTGAGAACTGTGTTGATGAGTTTCACGATACCGCGAAACCCGATCTCCCGAGAAGCCAAGGGGAGATCGCCGAAGGAGGGATGTGGGTAGAGAGATCTCCCGGGGGGGGAGTTGGAAGAGCTCTTTAACTCTTCGGGTCAGTGTGGAAGAAGGTCCTGGTGAGAGCGGGTTGGACCGTGAGGGTCGCGACTGCACACCAGTTCTGAAAGAAAAGAGTTGGGATGCTCATTTCGAGATGTTTAAGGAATCAATCTAAACCTCATTTGAGCTCAATCGCCCCGATCGAGGTCAATGAGGTCTCATATCTTGAAATTGAAAATTTTCTCACAGAAGAAGATCCAGATTGTCATAAATCGGATCCTAATTAGCCTTACAAGTTTGTAAATAACCTTTCACCATGTCTCAAGGATAGAGGTGAGTTCACTGGTATTAGGCTTGGTCCAAGGAATGCAACAGGTACTATTGATACGATCAATCTTGACTATATTCTCCATCAACATATCGTATCTCCTGTGCAATGTGAAGTCTACCTATGTTGGATCGAACGATACTATATTGATATTCCTATCCTCCAAGCTCAAATTAAAACACTCATAGATCACAATTAGTTACTCATAAAATAAAATAGTGACCTTAGGGAAAATGAACAGAGACAAGCTAAATGTCTTAAAAAGACAGGCAATATTGTGATAAAGAATGCAGACAATGTGAATTCCATAATCAATTCCGAGTTATCTTGATTCATGTTTAGTCATTGGTTGAAATGGTAAAATGATTTTTTCCCTTTTATTACAGTCATGTTATTTTTTTGAATCAAAATGGTTAAGATTACATTTGTTTTTCCAATATAAGACTGGCTACAGAATCTCTTGATTTTGTAGCCAAGTCATTTTTATATAAAATTTAGTAATTAGTTGTTAATAAATTATCTAATTTGTTTCTGTTTCATTTTCAATATCTGGTATATCTTGATGCTTATTTTATGAGGTGGATTATGTTCGATTTAGATTATTAGTATCTCTTTCCTATTCATTTTGTAAATAAGTAAAAAAAATTATTAATTTTTGAAGATACAATTTAGTTATGAGTGGTTGTAATCCCTCCATATTTGTAATATTTTGATCTCATAGGATTTGATCATATCCTAAGATATAGGAAGATGATACTTCAAAAAAACTCTTTAAATACTCTGCATCTTGTAAATGAATGGTATCTTGGCCTAGAACCAAAGATGGACGAATGATTTTTCAAGACTTAATGGAACAACGTACAACATTTTGGCTTTAGTCCTTTGTGAATGGTGTTTCATTAATGTTTTGTTTATTTAATCTTGATATATTAATATGTCTTGTAGATTTAGACTCAATGATATGTTATGTTTCAGGATATTCATGTTATAGATATTGTTCATGATTTGTTGTTCCAAATATTGACAATGTGATCATCTTTTCAATTTGAATATCAGGATTTATGTTTGATGTTTTGTTGAACAATGAAGTGAATGTATTACACTCAGATTTATCTGACTATAATCATTTGTGATCATAAGATCACATAATTAATTTGTGTTCCCTATTTTGTTTCTAAAATCCTGGCTGCCAATACATTCTATGAATTTACTCAGAACAGTTTTAGTATAAGTCTATTGCAGATTTATCTCGTAGGCATGGAAGTTGGATGTTCTTGATTCATACAGAGGCACAAAAACATTTAACGAACTGACATCAGGTTATTTTGTTTGTTTCTAATTTCTGTCATTTTATGTATTAGCGAAACCAGAAAGTTTAGATCAGCTTTGACTATCTGTACATGTGTGTTTTATAACTTAGATAATTCAAGTTTTGTTACATTTATAATTAGAAAACAAAAAAATATTCAAATGTTCTTTCTTTATCTACTTCTCAAAAACAGTTATTTTTACATTGATTTCATAAGTTTCCATTAAAACTTGCAACTTGCAAATTCTGTTCATAAGCGATATTTTTATGTTTTCCTTTTCTACTCAAATACACTTATACCTATAATTATATTAAAGTTTATGTATATTATTATTTAACATTAGTTAGTTATTCATTTTCTTTACTCTAGGATATTATATTGGATAACGAAGCCATTAAACCCATCAGAACAGGTTACACCAAACAGCTTGGGTTACTTGGACAACCTCGGACCGGACCTGTTCTTCCAAGTTGACGGATTGTCAATTTCTCCTGTCAACAAATGGCACTAGAAGGAGGGCCTAATTTAAATTGATGGCACGTGGAAGTCGTAAGACTCCTCCCCAAAAAACTAGCTCCCCTGTAGTAGCACATAGTCTCTTAGACAACAATGTTACTTCTCAAACAACAACTACCTCGAATGAGAATTCTGAGATTCTCCTTGAACCAGTGACACCAGATTCTCAAGGGTTCAACGTACAAGAAATTGTTTTTCAGACACTCATAAGGACACATAGTTCCTTGGCCCACATCAAACATCCTGGTAGGCCACTTAATCAACCCTTGGATTTCTCTGATATCCGAAAACAACTTGAAGGCATTGGTCTGCTTTTGAATCCTTTAGGAGATAATACTACAGATCCGGCTGAAACACCTATCCTTGGAGCTAGAGGATCTGGTATTCCACCTTACCCACCTCATTCATATCCATTCTCTTCGGGAGGAGAGTCATCTGACGAAGGTGGTTCATCATCTGAAACATCTTAGCCTTCGACACCACCAACACCCATGGAAAACCAAAACATTCCTTCCATACCCTAGCTCAATCAAGATGTTGTGATTGTACTCGGGCCCCAACACCCATTACCAAAAAACCCAGAAAAATGGTTGCCTAATTTTGATCCAGATTCTAAACAATCTATTGAGGATCACATAAATAATTTTATGTTGGTCATTAGACTCTGAAGTGTAGCGCATGAAGATGTAGTATGCAGACTTTTTCCTTATACATTTGAGGGTAATGCCTCCACATGGTATTTCTCCCAACAACCCCAGACCATTGTCTCTTGGGAAAAATTTGAAACTTGCTTCTTAGAGAAATTTGGAGATGATAAATCTCCTGAAGTCTTGGTTATAGAACTTTCCAGCCTAAAAATGAACCCTAAGGAGAAAGTAAAATATTTTAACCAGAGATTTCTTACATTAAAAAATCAAATTCCCACAGATTCAATGCTTGTTGAGAGCCTAATTGTTGCATATTACACCAAAGCTTTACATAATAATATAGCAATTTGGGTTAAAAGGTCTAAAAAGTCTACATTGTTGGAAGCCTTCGAGGAGGCAAGTCAAATTGAGAAGGACATATTAATCTTAAAGGATAATCTCAATAGTGAAGATCAAATGAATTCATCTTCTAAAATGAAAGTAGAAATCCTTACTAGGCCTTCTCACACTAAAAGTCAACCAAAAACTTTAGACTTGGAAAGCTTGCAAAAGGCTTTCCAAAAATTGTCAAATCAAGTTGTAGACTTGAAGACATCGACTGAGGAGGAATCCTCAAGAAAAGGAGGTTTTAAACCACCTTTCAGAAACCTTTCCCTCCCAATCGGCCAAATCCGACCACTAAAGGTCTTGATTTTGAAATCTTACAATATGCTTTGCAAACAATTCTTGAAGCACATGATAACTCTATCCCTCCTGAAAGTTTAGAAGATGTAGTTGAGGAAGAAGTAGATGAAGAAGAGGAATCATCTCCTAATATCTTCAGACACTCTTCTAACAGTATTTTCCAAGCAAACTTTGAAACTGTCCACTCTTACAACACATGAAGAAAAACACAGAGAAAATCGTCTTCTAAAATGAGTAATAATGTGCCTCCAAAACAATTGAAACAAGATGAAATAAAACAACGTTTAGAAGCCACAATTTTAGAATATGACCTGATTGAAGATCTGAAAAAACTAAGGGCTCATATTTATGTTTTCGATCTTTTGAAATTTCCTCTTATTCTGCAGAAAATGCTGCAAAATATTGTAGAAAATAATAAGAACAATGATCCTAGTAACGAGAAGACTGCAAAAATCAGTTCCAAAACACCAAAAAATATCCCTACTAAAACAACATCTCTACCTCTGGATAAAAGGGATTTAGTTGAAAAAATTGTATCAAATGTAGATAAAACTGTTTTAGGGACAACGACACAAAATCAATAGAATTTTGCTTTTAATGTTCGTAAAAATGTCCCACCTTTTTTGTTAACTTTTAAAAATTTTAATAGAAATGTACATAACTGTATGGTTGATTCCAGCGCATCATCAAATGTAATTCCTTTATTTGTGTGTCAAAAAATTAACACAGAAGTTGAACCTTCTGATCTCAAAATCATTCAACTTGATCAGACAAATGTCGACGTAATCGGTGAACTTAAGAATGTCTTGGTTAGGTTATCTTCCAATCCTAAGGTTCACCAAATTATTGACATTATTGTTGTTGACATCCCTGAAGTATATGGTTTGTTTTTAAGAAGGGACTAGTACGTACAACTGCATGGTTATTTTTCCATAGATTGATCTCATCTGTGGTTGCCGAAAAACGGACACCCCAATAAAATCAAGATCAATCGTGAATGCTATCTCAAGCATACCGTGACGGATCTAAATGATGCAAACAAACCATTTACTTCATCTGCTAATTCATTTGAAATGCAGGGAATGAACACCTTCTTTGGTGACTTAATGACTGAAATTTCTCCTTTCAGTGATTCTGGGAAACAATCTGAACTTATGACCTATACTCAGTCATCAGCTCCGCCAAGTGTGTCAAACACTGCTGATGAGGCTCAAATCTAGTCGTTGTACTTTGAGGGATCCAAATCCAAAGAAGGAGCCAGTGCAGGATGTGTACTCATCGATCCCACATGTAATAAGACTTTCATTTCCTAATGATTAGAGTTCGAGTGCACCAATAACACCGTCGAATACGAAGTGATTTTGAAAGGACTCAGGAAAGTTGTGGATATGGACGTAAGAAATTTAATGGTATTCAGCGATTCAAAATTCATGGTCAGGAAGGTAAGAAACTCCATACATTGCTTTTCACCACATCTAAAAAGATACCAAACCGAGGTATGGAGTTTAATGCAAAAATTTTCAGCATTTAACATAAATTCCATTCCTAGACTAAGTAATTTGGAGGCTGATTTATTAGCTAATGTCACTTCTAAACTATTACCCACATAAGGTATTTATCCTAATGCATTTTCGATTGAATTGTTGTTTAGTCCATCGATCCCGGATAACATTACCAATTGGAGAGTGTTTGATGATGACCAACAAATCATCAACTTCTTGCATATAGAACACACCTTTCAAGGTGCAGTCATTGACGAGGGCACTCACGATGAAAATCTTCGCAACTTCACTATAATATCATATCCTAGATCTCTTGAATCGACGTATGATATGGTGAATTCTATCCCCAAATCTATTGTAAGACTAGAAAAGTTTTATGACTTGCATGATAAATTTAGAGGGACAATTAATTGTAAAATGAACATTTCTTCCTTGACTTATGAGACAGTAAATTTAGGGACTAAGGATAATCCTAAAAACATCAATTTGGGAACATGATGCTCTGAAAATGAATGATCTTCCTTCATAAAATTATTTAAAGAATTCAAAGACATTTTTTCTTGGACATATGATGACCTGAAAACGTTTGATCCTAATATAATACAACATGTCATTCCCATGAAACCACAAACTCAACCATTTCAGCAGAAATTAAGAAAGATGCACCCCAAATTGGAACCCACTGTCAAGAAAGAACTAAATAAATTACTAAATGAAAAGATAATTTTCCTAGTTAGACACACAGAGTAGGTGTCTAATCTAGTTCTTGTAAGAAAGAAAAGTGGTGAAATTTTATTCTTTGTTGACTTTCGTAACTTGAACCGAGCCTCCGATAAAGATAACTACCTGGTTCCTCCAATGGAAAAAATTATTCAACAATTTTCTGGTTCCAAAAGACTATCTCTGTTAGATGGTTTTTCGGGATACAACCAAGTCCACATGTCTCCCTCAGTTCAGCTCAAAACAACTTTTCGTACTCCATGGGGTACTTATGCCTACAAGAAGATGTCTTTTGGGATTATAAACATCGGGGGAACTTTCGAGAGAGAAATGGACATTGATTTTCATGGTCTCATTAATCATTCAATAGTGGTCTATCTTGATGACGTTACCATTTTTTCTAAAAACAAGAAAGACACATGTCTCACCTTAGGGATGTCCTAGACTGATGTCGATGTACGACATATCTCTCAACCCTAATAAATCAGTCTTTTTGGTAGAGAAAGGAAAAATACTCGGGTTCATAGTATCCAATGATAGAATGATCATCGATCCCGAAAGAACCCAATCCATTTCCAAACTCCCCCCTCCTTCCTCCAAAAAATCCATGCAATCCTTTTTACGCCAGATTAATTTCGTCACAAGATTTGTCCCAAGTTTCTCAGAAATGGTAAGACCCTTACAAACTTTAATTAAAAAGGATATTCAATATCATTGGGGACCCCAAGAAAGTCAAGATTTTGATTCTGTTAAAAAATCAATAATAGAATCTCCTTCCTTCATGAGTCTTGATTTCTCTCGGGATTTCACTCTTTATAGCTTCGCCTCCGACCAATCACATGCCATTGTTTTAAAACAAAAAAATGTTGAAAGAAACGAAATACCCATTGCCTTCATGAGCTCATCTTTCAAAGGGGTTGAACTGAACTACCCAACCATAGATCAATAGGCATATGTTGTTTTTAAAGTAGTGAAACACTTCTGGTCATATCTGCTGAAATCCATAACTAAAGTCATTGTTCCTTACCCTGTTGTGAGAAACTTGTTAGTACAAAAGGAACTTGGTGAAAAACAGGCAAACTGGATGACATCGTTACAAGAGTATGACCTTGAAATAACTCCTGCACAAATTGTTAGAGGTCAAGGCCTATGAAAACTAGTGGCTGATTCGGTTGAAGAACAGGAAAAGAAAATTAACATCTCAAATTAAAATCAACACAATGGGAAACGAATCAAATGTACACAAGTTGTTTCTAATTCTTGGTATGATGATATTAAATATTATTTGACACATGGTTCTACTCCTCTCTATCTTGATCCTAGAAATAGAAGATCACTCACGTTAAAATCTGCATCTTTCCAGTTCATAAATGATGTATTGTTTCGAAAGAATTTCGACGGTGTTCTTATGAGTTGTTTGGAAAAAGATGAAGCAGGGAAAGTGTTATCTGAAATTCATGCAGGTGAAGCTGGTGGGAACTTCAGTGGAGACACCACTTCCCACAAAGTATTAAGTGTTGGGTATTATTGGCCCACAATGTTTAAATATTCCCACAGCCTATGTCGTAAATGTATAATCTTCCAAAAGGTTGTTGGATGGGTGAAAAGGGAAGCATTCCCTTTTGCATCCCATCACTATAGATTCACCTTTTCAGCAATGGTGTATTGACATCATAGGGCCAATTAATCCCCCTTCTTCATAGAAACACAATTATTTTATTACAGCAAAGGATCATTTTATCAGATGGTCCAAAGATGCACCTTTGAAAGTGGTAAACACGAATTAGGTAGTATCTTTCCTTAATTCGAATATCATTACTAGATTTGACATTCCTAAATGTTTAGTTTTTGATAACGCATCTTATTTCTCATCTCCGGATATGAATTTGTTTTCTTTAGAAAAAGGGATCAAATTAAAATATTATGCCATCTACTAACCCCAAGGAAATGGTCTAGCAGAATCAACAAAAAAAAAATTAATCAAGATTATCAAGAGGACAGTTTCTGAAAAACCATAAGAACTGGCACAACACACTATTTAATGCACTCTGGGCTGATAGAGTGACACCTAAAACCTCTATTCATAATTCTCCTTTCTTTCTCATTTACAAGAGAGAATTAATCATGTATCCTCGTGTTTTACTCCCATCTTTGCAATTATTGCAGAAAGTTCAAGAAGAGGTATGTCCTCCTCTAGAAAATTGAATCAATGCATTATTAAAGATGGAGGAAGTGAGAACGCAAGCGAAGAAGAAGCTGGATCAGCATCAATAGATTGTTAAAAATTGGTTTGATTCAAACTCTTCTTTAGACAAGAACTTTGAGGTAGGAGAACTGGTTCTCAAATGGGATAAACCCCACGAGGGAAAAGGGGAACACACCAAGTTTCAGAATTTGTGGTTGTGACCGTTCATAATCTCTGAGAAACTAGGTCCTAGCTCTTTCCGTCTACACGATTTGGAGGGATGACCAAACACTTTTCCATTGAATGGCCAAGCTCTCAAGAGGTATTTTTCCTGATGATTCCAGATCAACCTCTGTACATATTTTTCTCTCCAAATTTTCTTTTTGTTTTTTATTTTGGTTCTTTTCATTTTTTTTTTTTTTTCACTGCTTTCTAAATAAATTTATGTCTGCACCACCATTTAGTTCCTGAAAGGAAACCATAATGTGTCATCATAAAGCAACATTCAAGGTCATTTCAAAGTATCAGTTCTATAAATTGCTGAAACTCAAACTAGCAAAAGAAACTTCCTGTTCGGAATAATCTTCCTGGTTTCACTTTATAATCATGAGAAGATACGATCATCATTAAAACTCTTTATGTTGTCCCTGTTTTTAAAGAAAACAACTCAAGTATGACTTCCTTTCCTCAAAAAGTTATTCTTATCAGAAAACTAATTTCAGATCACGATGAAGGTCATCAAGTGAAAAATTAAGTTGGAAAATATCAAGTGTTTCGAAATCTGAAATTTTCAGTATCATCCCCCTCTTCTGAACATCTTAAAATTTATGTCAAATTATAAATAACTTCTAGAGAGTTGTGGGAAGTGTCTGTAAAACCGTCGAGATACTGAACATGTATGCAGGTAGTGGGTAAATGCATGCATGATTCCAATACAACTTCGTCACGGTACTGAACAGGCCTGCTAGCAGTGAAGCAATGTCGGGTTCTAGAAACATTTTCAGGTATAAATTTTTATATTAATCATGAAATGCCCTTAATTTTGAATTGATAGTTCTTGGACAGGATAGAGGCATCAGAGTGGGTTAATTGACATCCTTTCCGAGGCTATGGATGCTTGCTGGTAGCAATGGCCCTGTCAACAATATAAGAGTCATTGGCTTAAATATCGTCTCTCACGTTATTAAAACTTGTCACCTGATTGCATTTGGATAGAAAGACATCTGACACTAGACTAGGTGATGTTCTTGAATTTGACTGGGATACTTGACTCACTATTAACTGTTCTTTAAATTTTTAAACCATTATGATCTTTCCTAACATGAATTCTCTGGCGATGTAGAGATAACTGCTTCGCCCAATAAGTCACCATTGTTGGAATCCCTACACGATTTCTCTATTTGAATGATAAATGACACATTTTGTAGCTTCCTTCACTTCATATTATCATTTTAGGATGATTACTGGGTCATAAAAGATGTTCGATTACTCTTTTATATTTGCGTTTTTATGCTTGATTCATGACTGAAAGCATGAATCAAACATGAAAACTTAGTTTCATATTATATCCCGATTCAAAGCATTCTTTTAAAGGGTCATTGTCCTTGCATCTACTTATATTTAATACTTGAATGATTTTCCTTTGAGTGTGTTGAATGTTGATATGATACCTATGTTGATTCGCATTTGAATTATAAACATGTTTATTTGAACCCTTTGCAAATCAACTATAGTCATTGCTAGACATGGTAATTGATGCACAAGTATCACATCTTGTACTTGATCTTTGGTTGGCAGAATGAATTGACAGACTTTTCATTATAAGTTGAGGGTTTGTGTTATGCTCTCTACTCAAGGTTTTCATTACCAGGATTGCTCAAACTTCATGACCGAAACCTTGATGTTTATATTATGATTGTGTAGAGGTTTTCCTTGGTTTGTTTCCATTTTATTTGCTCAGATTTGTTTCTCCTACTCCTGCCATCTAAACTCAGAGCTACCTTGAGTCGCCCCTGTTATAGTCCGGTCATATTTCTAATGGCTCATGTTGTCCGAATAGAGTCGAATGGCTCTCAAGTATTATTGTCTCCTGATGATGCAGTCGAGGATTTGAAAGGCCAGGGCTGGGCTACCTTGATCAAAAGGTTCGAAGGGTATAACCTTCCCGTGGCTAAGGAATTAGCACAAACATTTGATGGGTATAGGGAAATTTTTTTAGATATCCAGTTGGAAATAACTGAAGAGTTCATCAGTGAAGCCACAAGACTTCCATCCACCAGTTAGAAGTGGTTCAATAACTCGAAAATCAAAGAAGTTCCTATGCAATGTGAATTCTTCCTACGTTGGATCGAACGATACTATATTGATATTCCTATCCTCCAAGCTCAAATTAAAATACTCACAGATCACAATGAGTTACTCATAAAAAAAAATCGTGACCTTAGGGAAAACGAATAGAGACAATCTAAACGTCTTAAAAAGACATGCAATATTGTGATAAAAAATGTAGACAGTGTGAATGCCATAATCAATTCCGAGCCATCTTGATTCATGTTTAGTCATTGGTTGAAATGGTAAAATGATTTGTTCCCTTCTATTACAATCATGTTATTTTTTTGAATCAAATCGATTAAGATTAGATTTCGTTTGCCAATATAACACTGCCTACAGAATCTCACGATTTTGTAGCCAAGTCATTTTTATATAAAATTTAGTAATTAGTTGTTAATAAATTATCTAACTTGGTCCTGTTTCATTTTCAGGATATGGTATATCTTGATGCTGATTTTATGAGGTGGAAAATGTTCGATTTAGATGATTAGTATCTCTTTCCTGTTCATTTTGTAAATAAGTAAAAACTTTTATTAATTTTTGGAGATACAATTTAGTTATGAGTGGTTGTAAGCCCTCAATATTTGTAATATTTTGATCTCATAGGATTTTATCCTATCCTAAGATATATGAAGATGAGACTTCAAAAAGATTCTTTAAATACTCTGCATCTTGTAAATGAATGACATCTTGGCCTGGAACCAAAGATGGACGAATGATTTTTCAAGACTTAATGGAACAACGTACAACATTTTGTCTTTAGTCCTTTGTGAATGGTGTTTCATTAATGTTTTGTTTATTTAATATTGATATATTAATATGTCTTGTAGCTTTATACTCAATGATATGTTATGTTTCAGGATATTCATGTTATAGATATCGTTCATGATTTGTTGTTCCATATATTGACACTGTGATCATCTTTTCAATTTGAATATCAGGATTTCTCTTTGATGTTTAGTTGAACAATGAAGTGAATGTATTACACTCAGATTTATCTGACTATAATCATTTGCGATCATAAGATCACATAATTAATTTGTGTTCCCTATTTTGTTTCTAAAATCCTGGCCGCCAATACATTCTATGAATTTATTCAGAACAGTTTCAGTATAAGTCTATTGCAGATTTATCTTGTAGGGATGGCAGTTGGATGTTCTTGATTCATATAGAGGCAAAGACACATTTAAGGAATTGACATTAGGTTACTTTCTTTGTTTCTAATTTATATCATTGTATGTATTAACGAAACCAGAAAGTTTAGATCAGCTTTGACTATCTGTACATCTGTGTTTTATAACTTAGATAATTCAAGTTTTGTTAAATTTATAATTAGAAAACAAAAAATATTCAAATGTGTTTTCTTTATCTACTTCTCAAAAACAATTATTTTTACATTGATTTCATAAGTTTCCAATAAAACTTGCAACTTGTAAATTCTGTTCATAAGCGATATTATTATATTTTCCTTTTCTACTCAAATAAACTTATACCTATAATTATATTAAAGCTTATGTATATATTATTATTTAACATTAGTTAGTTATTCCTTTTCTTTACTCTAAGATCTTAGATTGGCTAACGGAGACATTAAACTCATCAGAACAGGTTACACCAAATGGCTTGGGTTACTTAGACAACCTCGGACCAGACATGTTCTTCCAAGTTGACGGCTTGTCAATTTTTCCCGTAAACAAACCCGTGAGTCCGCCAACCCACGTAGTTAGACATTTTCATAAAAATGACTATGTAACCAGAAAGAGAAAGTAGAGGGGGAAAAGAAAAAGGAATTTGTTTAAGTATAGAAGAGGGAAAAGAAGGGCTAATATATTCAAATATGTAATAGATATCCCATTTCCTGGCAAGATATTGTCTTCATGTTTCTGGAGAAGTTGTATACATATTGCATATACTTGGAAAAAAGTTTGAAGGTGGCGAG
The DNA here is from genome assembly GCA_009831015.1 of Picea engelmannii. NCBI lineage: Eukaryota > Viridiplantae > Streptophyta > Pinopsida > Pinales > Pinaceae > Picea > Picea engelmannii. The sequence continues at coordinate 107,811 of ML782479.1, read as the reverse complement.
CATAGGAAACAATGACTAGGAATTGGAAATTTCCTAAACCCGCCAACTTGACGATCCGCAAAAGAGATTCCAAGAAATGGCCAAGTGTGGAAAGGAGTCAGAGGAGCTTCAAAATAAGGTGAAAAGGGTTCCCGAGGAGACGTGAGGACCTGATGTTCAAATTGTATGTATCAGAACTTTTGAGTGAAAAATGTGTAATACAGAAGAGGAGATGATGTGGGATTCTGGAAGTGAATTTGTATATCGTAGAATTCAGAGTGTTGTTTGTAGGTCATGAAACAATGGAAGTTCAATTTAGAGACCGCATGTGTGGGAACCCGTGATCGAAAAAGTGGCTAGGTATGGAAAGGGGAAGAGCTCGGTTGAAATCACGATATAAAAGCATAAATAAAAATGTGAACCCGTGAATCTGCCAACCCACGCAACAAGACATTTTTGGAAAAATGACTAAGTAACCAGAAAGAGAAAGTACGTGGTAAAAAGAAAGGGGAATTTGGTTAAGTATATAAGAGGAAAAAGAAGGGGGTAAAAGAGTGGGAAAATAGAAAATTGGAGGACAATTTTGGTAAGTGGGAATTGGTCTCAAACAAGCACCATTGTTGCAAAACCATCATTTTCTAGTCCAGTATTTTATCCACTTAATTGTTTTCTATTGTGCTTGTACCATTAAAAAGGGTGTGAGCAAATGCTTTGTTGAAGATTTTTTTTATTGCAACTTGTGGGAGTAATTGTGTTCTTGATACATTCTTCCATGACTTTGAAATATTATCTTAAGTATTAAACTTCTTGCATGATGGGTTGTTAGCATTAAATCTTAATAATTGCATATCTAGAAACAACAATGACGATCTTGAATTTTAATATTGTGGTTGATTTCATAGTCCCATTTGACTTCAACCACCATAGATTAGTTCATTTTTTATTTATTTATTTATTTAAATATTTATTTTTTCTTTATGTATTTCGCGAAGAAGAAATTTGGTAATTTCATTAATAAAGTAAAAAGTGCTCAAATAGAGGCCAGGGGATGGAAAACTAATAAAATGTTTCCTTTTGGAGTAAAGGAATCAAGGAAGCAAAAGGGAAATAAGAAATTGTTTGCTCAAGAAGGTTGATATGAAAATGAAATTTCTAGGGTAGGGCCCCGCCTGCCGCATCGTGAATTAGTGTTGCTATGTTCTATCGACATTACGAATAGAATTGAATGTTGGTTTGAAATAGTGTGAAATTCATTTTTGTTTCCATAGAAGCCTAATGTGATCGACACAATGCATTGTCATATAATTGTTCAATGCTCCATATTAGATCAAATTACTTGAGCCAATACAATATTCAAGAACTACGAGACTATTGAACCATGCTAACAAGGAGAGGTGTTAAATCCAAAAAAGAAACAACAACCAAGATTCCAAGGAAATTTTTTTAATAGTAAATCCATAAAAAAAATTGTTGGGAAATGTATATCTATACATAGAAATTGGACTGAGTTCTTTACATCGAAGCATTGAACATATTTTTCATAAATATAGGTACATGATCTACCAAAAAAAAAAAAAACATGCATACAATTCTGTGGTGTTCCTCTAGTGGGACAACATGCAGGAGTCATCAATATTCTCTTCAACATGCATACAAAACTCATTACCATGATTTTTTTACAAATCCCTTGCAGTCTTCTCCTCAAAAGGTCAATGTTTACTACTGCAATCTCAATATCTTGTGGAAGACTTGAGGTGACAAAGAAACATGAGAGTGGTTTTGTAGTGGAACAATTCTTTGGCTTGAAGCAGGTGATCAACACTCCTTCTCCTGACGCTGGTGACCTGGAGACATTGCAAGGCATCATTGAATTGTACAAATAGTAGAGAAAAGGCCCTGGTGAGAAGAGTTTTCAATCCGCGGTTGCCACTGCCAAGAGCATGACATTCTGCAGCATCGGTCCAATGACCCACCCCAACAAGAAAGAAACCCATAATTTTTCAAACGTAGGAGGACATAAGAACCCATCCTCGTGGTAAAATTGATAGTTCTCACAAGCTTCCCTTGAGGAAGAAGTCAAAAAATGTTGTAGGGCAAGAGGAAGAGCCTGAAACTGAAAGTGAGGACACACCAAGAGACCACCTCCTCACAGTCGAAGACTTCAGGGAAACATCATGCACAAGCAATTCGAGAGGTCAAATTAATTTGTTTTGGGCAAGAGGGGAACAAGAGACCCCCTCCTTACAGGCAAAGACTTCAGGGAAACAAGCTGCACGAGCAATTCTAGAGGCCCAAATTAGTCCATTCTAGGTAGAAGGAGATGAGTAGTAGGAATATACCTTGCACCAGTGGGAGTTCTGGTCCTCCTACCTAAGATGTTAATTGTATATCCAGATAACAGGAGAGTGGTCCCATAATTGAATAATTATTTGGCTTGAAATATATCTCTGGGAGCATTAAGAGAAAATTTCCTTACAGTGAAAGAGTTCCACCCAGAACGAACTAATTTGGGCCTCTGGAATTCCTACTCTCGAGATACAAAGAGGCTATTGCATTCAACGTTGGTTTCTTTTCTGAAACCCCTTCCTTTGGTCTTGTGAGGGCCTCCATCGTCGATCTAGGAAGTGCCCCCCATTATGGTTGATTTCAATTTAGGTGCAGGAGTGGGAACATCATCTACAATGCCATCATCCATTTTTGTATCATTGTCCATCAGATCATCTTCTTCCATCTCGAAATTGACCGCATCAACCTCTGTGCCAGCCATGAATATAGGCGGGCGGGCTGTCTGAGAAGGAGGGGTTGCCTTGGAATTCTTTGTCTTAAAATATATCTCTTAGTGCGCCAAGGGACCATCTCCTTTTTTTCTCCTAGGAAGAGGGAGATGAGTAGTAAGAATATGCCCTAGAGCAGTAGAACTTCTGGTCATCATGCCTGGAGGTGTTTACTGTATCTGGACAGAATTGTTGTCGAACTACTGCCATAAGTTAACGAGAATGTTTGTTTTCTCGAGGTGATGTTTGAAATGAACATTCGGAAGGGATAATATAACCCTCCACAAATATTTATTTAATGTGTATCAATGGGAGATCTCCTCGAGCCTTTCGCTAATCAATGACAATATCCACAGTTCGTGCGTAATGAGTTGTTACCATTAAATCTTACTAATTGCATATTTAAAAAATGTGTGAAGGTGGCAGTGACAACGAAGAGAGATTAATGATTAGAGATTTCGTGAAGGTGGTAGTGACAACGAAGAGAGATTAATGATTAGAGATTTCTTGAAGCCTCCAACCGGACAATGCGCGAAAGAGACTACATGATGCTTGAAATGAAAACTTGGAAAGGATAACACAACCCTCCACAAATCTTGGTTTAATTCGTATTAATGACAAATCTGATCCAGCCTTTCAGACATTAATGACAATCTTAATGGTTCCTACACGATGAGATATTATCATTAACGCTTAATAATTTCATATCTATAAATAAGTGTGAAGGTGGTGGGGATGGAAAAGAGCGATTAAGCATTTCACATTTCATCGACCCGCCAACCCACAAAAGAGATTCCAAGAAATGGCAAAGTATGGAAAGCGGACGGTCGAGCTTCAAAATAGGGTCACAAGTTATACTCAAGAGATGTGAGGGGCCGATGGTCAAATTGTATGTCTTTGAACTTTTGATTGCAAAATGTGTAACACGGATAAGGTTACAATGACCGATTTCAATGGTCCATTTGTATATCGTAGAATTTTGGGTGTTGTTTGTAGGTTGTGGAACAATGGAAGTGAAATGTTGAGCAAGCTTAGACAAGAACCGATGATGGAACTAGTGGCCAAGTATGCAATGGGTAAGTGGTTGGTCAGAATCATGATATCAAAGCATGAGACATACTCGGAACAAGGCATATTGATGGGCTTGAAAATAGGGCCACAAGTTCTACTTAGGAGACATGAGGGCCTGATGGTCAAATTGTATGTATCCCAACTTTTGATTGCAAAATGTGTAACATGGAACAGGGGACAATGATAGACTCGAAGATCAATTTGTATATTGTGGAACATTGGGTGTTGTATATAAAAGCATGAGGCATTCAGAAAAAATGACTAAGTAACCAGAAAGGAAAATTAAACGAGAAAAAGAAAAGGAAATTTGGTTGTCAATTTGTATATCAGGGAAGTCTAGGTGTTCTTTGCAGGTGATGGAACAATGGAAATGAAATGTTGAGCCTGCCTACCCGGGGACCCACGATCTAAAAAGTTTGTTGAATATGGAATGGGGAAGAAATCAGTCGAACTCGTGATATAAAAGTATTGGTGGAAATATAAACATGTGAATTTGCCAACCCGTGCACTAGACATTTTCCAAAAAATGAGTAATTAACCAGAAAGGGAAAGCAGAGGGAAAAGAGAAAGGGGATGGCAATTTTCAAAAGCGGGAATTGGTGTAAGAAATCTCCATTGATGGTATTAACAGTAATAATGAAGTGAATTAAATAGGTGAACGTGCTCTTCAATAAAAGAGTATATCAAGCGAGCCATGCTTATAGTTTCCGGGATGTGTTTTCATAAGAGAAGCATCGAAAAGCCATCGGAAAATCAATTTTCGGATGTTTAAGTAAAATTATTGTACTGTCAACTTCACTGTAAGTATAACAACAAGGAATTTGAATTTTAAGATGAATTTGAATTTGAATTTTATGTGGTTGATATGATAGTTCCATTGGACTTCACATAGTATATATCATTTTATTTCAAAATATTCTTGAAGATGAATTTTGCTAAGTTCATCGATCAAGTAAAAGTGCTAAAATGAGCCACATACTACATTTGCGTCAGAGAGATTATATTAAAAGGAAAAGCAGGTCTTGTATATTCTTTAAGATCATAGAAAAACCGCCAAGATCCTATATGTATCATTAATTTTCCAGAATGAAGCATACAACCAAGAGCCAAGTAAACACCAAATGTATTGAAAGTCGAGGCACATTGCAATGCATGAACACAAAAGGTGCCAAGTGAGATCCAACAAGGGTACATAGAGAACTACACATCGACCTATGCATCAAACAATTTGATATAAAAAAAAACACATGGCATTGGTTTTCTCTTACATTTGGTATATGTTCCCATGAGAAAATAACCGGGACCATGAGATTTGAACAAAAGTCTGTCAAACAGAAGACAACACAAAACCAATGGAGATTCAACATTGTATCCCAACTATAACCAAACCCCCAAATGGGGAACAAGAAACTTGTCGATTACTATTTTACCATGAAGCAACATCACTATGGACATTTTCTTCTGATAGTGCCATGTTCTATCACTACCATTTTTAATAATGCCAAATTTCCAATATTATTGGAAATGCCTGATGGTTTTTTTCAGAGGAGCAATCCATTTCGACGGTTCAAAGGATGGGCCTGATTTATTCATAGTTGGATACTTTGTATGGGGTTTTTCCTCATGCTTCCCATTTCTGGAATGAACAATCTTATGCGCTTCCTATTCAATTTGCCATGGAATTGCAAAATTCTATTCATATCCTCATTGGGTGGCATGGACAGATACACATGAGATTTTTTATTTTCCTTCCAACGCTTGATATGAATTTTATTTTTTTTCAACTGATATGCAGTATTGCATTGTCCTCATTTAAGGTAAATTTTCTATGGACCCGAAAGTCGTGCAACATGTAGACATTGTTTTCCTTTTTCTGTAGGTATACTTCATAGGCAATTCTGCTAACCCAGGAAGCACATATTGTAACAGAGGTTGTCTAATTTTACAATGTATGATTGTGTTGCCCATGGTTCGGATTGCAGCATTGAGGAAATGTCTATATATGTAAGGGAATGTTTTACTGCATCGTAGACAATCAATTGTACCATCATTTATGAAAGAAGAGGCAGAAGCAGGAGAGTTTCATTTGGCACATATAGGCTCGAAGGAGGTCGAGTACACATTCGTTGCAACCAAAACACCCTCAACCTGGGCACGTGAGCATAGCAATTAATACATTGAACAATATAATATACAACTACACAACAAAAAAAAAGATGCAGAAAATTGGTGAAGGAAATTTGTATGAGCAAAGTGAGGATGAGATTTTAGATGTATACACACAACAGTTGTCGAGCTAGTTAGTTTCTTGAGATCCTGTACTATGTTTGTTCACAATTCTGTTACAAATGTTGCTTGGGTTGTGCGAAAGATCATTTCTTTAACATCTCTTTTCTTTGTTATATTTTTGAAGAGCATAAGTGGAAATTGACATTTATGCAATTGTTGTTCCATTGAGGAAAACAAATTTGAATAGGCGTCGAACAATTGCAACTGCAACATGGAATAGTGGAATAGTTGTGTAACATAACCAGGATACATGGACATGTGAAAGTAAAGGAAAAAACTGGATATGGAGAACGATACCATTGCCTTGCCGTTGTCTGACTCTCCATATTTTATATGGAGAATTTGTTGAGAGCCAAGTTTTCTCACGAGTGTGACAACTGCACCAATGGTTCTGATTGGGTAAGTGTCATTGCTCTGTGCAAGTTGGTTGATTGTTGTGTCTGGGACAAAATGATATTTTGAACAAATTGTGGGAATTTTTTCCACAATACTTGTTTCATTGAGCGATATAATCCGATCACAATCACCACGATCATATACTATTTTGGGAAATATATTAAAATTTGTGATGGATATCCCATTACCTGGCAATATCTTTTCTGCATGTTTCTGGACAAGTTGTGCGGGAATAGTCAGTGTGACTGTCATCAAGGCTTCGTTGTCTATTGTGTTAGCACGCATAATGGATCTAGTTTTTTTTGCCTTGTCCAAGTAGGTTCTATAGACGACCATTATGTCCCCGAGGAACACTTGTCCAGTTCGACAGTTGTTCAAGCCCTCTATTGATAGTATTTTGGGTGTTATAAGTTTAGACCTGGTGACATTTTTTGAACAGGAAAAGTAATGTGAATGGTAGTTTGCATTATTATTTTGTTTTCTTTTTTCCTGGAAAAAATGTACAAGTAGACGCACAACTTGGATGAAGTATGGAGCCAGAGTTTTGCAACCAGAGCTCTTAGTCTGTGAAACTTGTGTTATGTTTGATGTCTCACTTGTGCTCATTGATACTTCTTGTGAACTGTAAAGTATGCATTGCAGATGAAATCATCATATTTATCATGGCATAGATGAATAAATAGCTCAGGATATTTGTTTGGAAAAAATATGAGGAACACAATGTATGAATCTTTACCTTTGGCCTTGTTGGTCCGTTGATGTTTGCGATGATTGATTGCTCATGGCTATGTCACTAGTCCTACTTTTTCTGATGCAAGCATGTGTAGATTAACATTAGAAGGAATAAATAAGCATATGCATTGTATATTGTCCATAATTGTTCTAAATGTCACATACAGGGTCGAAGGAGATGGAATACGAAATAGGGTGTCAAGGGATACTCAGGAAACATGAGGACCCGACGATCAAATTGTATGCCTCAAATTTTTTGACTGAAAAATGTGTAACATGGAATAGGGAATGATGGGGGGGAACGACGTCCAATCTGTGTATCGCAGAAACTCCAAAGCTAGAGGTGCAATCTTGAACCCGCCATCCTGGGAACCCACGATCGAAAAGTGGCTAAGTATGGAATGAGGAAATCGTAGATCAGAGTCGTGATATAGAAGCATGAGTAGAAATATGAACCCATGAGTCCACCAACCCGCACACAAAGACATTTTCAGAAAGAAGACTAATAAAAGAAACCAGAAAGAGAAAGTAGAGGAGAAAAACAAAGGGGAATTCGGTTGTATAGAAGAGGGGAAAAAAAGGGATAATAGAAAGTGGGAAAATAGAAATGGGGAGGGAAATGTTTGGAAGCGGGAAGTCTCAACAAAGGCCCATTGTTTCCAAATCATCCTTTTCTAGTCCAATATTATATGCAACCACCCATTTTGTGTGTTTGATTTACTATCATAGTTGGTATACCTTTTCGAAGATTGTACTTTAGACCCCTTTGTTGTGGAATATAAGAATTCATCTTCCTATCCAACTAATCTGTTTCTTTCAATGTAGCAATGCCGAAAATATAGTGGACATGAAGGTAAGTTAGTATGTAGAAAGACATGTAAGAAAAATAAATAGAGTTCTATTTATTTCAGTGTAGCATCAAAGAGAATACAATTCACATGAGGATAAGTTAGTATGTAGAAAGATACGTAGTATCTACATACAATAAATTAGGTGCAAAGCAGTCAAACAAGTAGAACAAATATACATACAATAAATGAAATACTAAACAATGGAATATGAAATAAGAGTAGAAGCATGCACCTTTGTATCTGCTCTTCTACATTTGGGGAAAAGAGACCATCGTCTTCTCTAGTTATTCTGTTTGTTTAAATATAGCAATGCAGAAAAATACAATGGACATGAAGATAAGTTGGTATGCAGGAAGACATGTAAAAAAATAAACAGAGTTTGATTTATTTCAATGTAGCACCACAGAGAATACAAAGGACATGAAGATAAGTTATTATGAAGGAAGATACGCAATATATACATACAATAAATTAAGCAAACACATATACACACAATAAATGAAATACAAAACAATGGAATGTGAAATAATAGTACAAGCATGCACCTTTGTATCTCCTCTTCTACATTTGTGGTAAAGACTCCTTCATCTTCTCGAGTTATTCTGTTTGTTTCAAGCACAAAATACAATGAACATGAACGGAAGCTGGTATGCAGGGGAGAAAAAGTAATATGTATATACAGTAAATGAGAATCAAAGGAATAGAATAAAAGATAGTTAGAAACATGAACCTTTGCTTTTCTTGATCCATGGTTGTAATTATATAGAGTTTTTCCTGTCCAAAATATATTACAAGCTAGAAAATATTAAGAAATTGCATGGTCATAACTGAATGATTTTGGTTTTGTGCAACAAAGTATCCAGATATGCTTTGAGACATGGAAATATAATTTTACAATATCTTTGATGTACATCTCATATTTCAAGTACAGGACAAATTGTATCATGGTCAGACGAGTATGTGTACAAGATAAAGAGGTTGTATTGTGATATGGGCACATTTCACCATATATGGTTAATCAATGCGTTTTGCACATGTTTTATCTTAACAAAAATACAACGAACATTGTAATTGCACATGTAGTTGTCCAATTATTTGTTATGCCACTATTTTGTAGCATGTCAACACTGAAGTATCCTAGAATGATAATGGTTTCGTCCAAATGTAAATGGTGTGATGCATTTGAGAATACATTCATTATGTTAGCAATGTTGCATGCCAAGCAGCATAGAAACTGAATATTGCAATTTGCAATCCACAGAACACCACTCTTGCTAGCACCATCTCAATATCTTTTTCTTCTACAAGAACATTTTCCAAAGGCATGTAGGTATGGTTCAGAGTTAGGAGAAAAAATTGGAGTTAAATTTAAGAGAAGGATAGGTGGGCACAGGATAGGCGTCAAATCTAGACTTCGCCACACACGACAAATGATAGAACCGCAGGTCCACTTGTGGGTGTAGGACCTGAAAATCACAAAGTGAAAAAAAAATGGGTTTGATTGCCGGTGCAGGACCCCAACCTTGCAAAGTTGAAGAAAACAAAAGAAAACAACAAGCAACAAACCAGCGAGGAAGCACGAACATGCCCAACTGTAACCGCAGGACCTCAAACTCACAAACTTGAACCAAACAACAACAAGAAACAACTAACAAACCAATGAACCAATGAACAAGCAACAACCATTGAAACAATAAATGACATATGTATCTCCAATGATTACCAAATTTCATCCCAAACACAGAAGGAACCCGAAACATATGACGACCATGCGAGTAGAAATAATTAAACATTCTTACTTGCAAACTGCAAACAGTAAACAAAAAAGAACGAATACAAATGAAATTATGGCATCAAAACTTACTCTGCAACGATGAACAATAGAAGCACAGGTCAAATTGTGGGTGCACGACTTGGACCCCGAAAAGTCAAAAAAGCAGCTCCAATTGCGGATGCAGGACCCCAACCCTACAAAGTTGAAGCAAACAAAAGAAAGCAACAAGCACCAACAGGTTCATCCGCAAGTGTAGGTCCTCAACCTTGCAAAGTTGAACCAAACAACAGCAAGCAAAAACCATCAAACCAACAAACAAGAAGCACCCACTGAACCAGTAAACAATGTATGTATCTTCAACGATGACCAAATTGCATTCCAAGCATAGAAGAAGTATGAAACATACAATGGCTATTGTCCAAATTCACTACAACATTATATGGAAAAATTCGAGGAAAAATGTATTGTGAGAAGCCTATTTAGGTAAACATTTAAGGTTGTCAGGTTGTTTAAGGGCCTCACGATATGCAAACATTTAAGTTGTCAGGCATGTTTAAGGACCTCGCGCTATGTAAACATTTAAGTTGTCAGGCATATTCAAGTATCTCAAAAAGAGTGTCAATGCTCTAAACCTTTGGTATGTAAACATTTCAATAAAAATAAAAATAATAAAAACATTAAAAAATAGCGTCGATGCTCAGAACACATTTTAGTAAAAATGTAATAAAAATTAAAAAAGAACAGCTAAGCTCAAAACTTTGGATATCTAAACATTTACAACATTGGGAACAACGAAGCTGGCAATAAGACCTCCAATATATTCCCCAATGAGACGATGACATATAAGGTTTTTTTTATTATATAAAAAATAATGTTTTTACTTCTATAGTTCGAACAATACAGATGATGCAAAAATTTATAGTCAAAGCCTAAAAGACATATTAATATGAAATCAACAAATTATCGATAGCTATAGTCCCTCTACGCCTTTGGCAGGGAATAATAAGAAGGTAGTGTTCATTCTAGCTCTTTATCTTCTCTATAATTATATAATTGTATACGTGT
>ML782479.1:60492-79796 GCA_009831015.1 Picea engelmannii | reverse complement strand
AAATGAAAATGTCTCCTTGGTATATATAGGAGACTAGGAGGTATAATTACAACTAATGGAATAAAGCTGACATAAATAAAATAACATTACTAATGTAATATGCCCCAATTAAGGGATAATGAGCCAATATTAGGGCTTAACATATTATGTTCTAAGAAATAGATATACATGATATGTACAGGAACTATGTAAACATGGTATATACAAGGACTTTGAAGAATATTGTTACATTGAATTTAGAAGAAGAATTATGTTTTATCCTGCTTGGCTTTCCTTGAAGGTTCCCTTTCTTCGACAACTGATGCTTCGTCTGTTTATTTCCTTTTCTTTAACTCAGTACAATGGTTCCTGTAGTGACCATATTTTCTACAGTTGAAGCATTGTATTTTTGACAGATCCTTTTCTTGATTTGGTTTCTTTCTTAAGCCAAACTTCCTCTTATTCCTGGAATTCTTTAACTTTTCTGTGAAGGATTGATCATCATATTTCTTTTGGGATTTCTCTTTTGCATTAATCCTTGATTCTTCTTGTGAAAAACAAGTCAAAAGTTCTTCAAATGTGGGATACGCTTTTTTTGTCTTCATGCTTGCGGAAAATGCATCCCATGTCTTGGGAAAACCATTGAGTACTTTATTTACTAGTTCATTTTCTGAAATGATGTCTTCAATAGCTTTTAGTTTATCTCTTAACTGAGATATTCTTACAATGTATGATGTTATACTATCATCATCATTCATTTTCATGTCACATAGCTCATTCTTTAGACTCATTACTTATCCAATGTTTCTAACCGAGAAGAGTTTAGTTAGGGAATCGTACATCTTCTTAGATGAGTCAAGATGAGAGATGTAGGGTATCAAGTGGTCTTTTATAGAGTCCACTATGATAATCATAGTATTGATGGCATTGTCTTTGAACTTCTCCATAACTGCAACATTCTGAGGTTCCTTCTCTTTTCCTTCTTCAAACCATGGTTCCATGATTTTTCCTTTCACGATATCCAACACTTAATTCTTGGCAAGGATGAGGTCAATCCTTTTCTTCCATGCTCTGAACTTAGAAGCTCCTTCTAACTTGTTTTATGACTTCATAGAGTAAGTCATGACTACTTTCACTTGGTCAACCTTTGACTTTGACTAAAATCTCAAACTTGACGTCTTAGCTTGTTGAGAGTACCAGGAGGTGTGCTAGGTTAGGGTGCACTAGGATATCCAAAAATTAGGTCAATCACTTAACTTAATGTTCCTTAACAAGAGGGTTAGGGTTTTGTTGCTGCAGCAAAACTTTGACTACAACTACAACTATAACTAAGAAAAATCCTCCCAATCTATCTTCCAGTGGTTAGACTGTCTGAAGATAGTGTGGGACCATGACCTGTTAGAAAAATAGGTGTTATCGTTTCACCATAGACAATATAGAAATATTGTCACCCAACCATAGGCCGAAGCCACCCCCGAGCACCTTAACCTTGACAGAGAGAATAATTATGGAAGAAAATCCTAGACCTAATAGACAACCAAGGTAATGTACCACTCTCCAGAGCTAGCATACCAAGTAGAAATTCCAAACCATAACCAAGAGAAATTCCAAGCCTAAAACCGAAAATACAAGTTGCAGTAGTTGCAACTGCAACTAGTCTCTAAACTTGCGCACAACTGATTTTCTGTAGTTGTGAGTGAGAGAGGGTCAAATGAGCTCTAGAGCCCTCTTATTTATAGTCCTCCAAGTGACCTAACTAGGATGACTTCTAATCCTGGAGGATAATAACTTAATATTATATTTTATCTTGAGTCGACTCGTCTTGTAGGGTTTGTATCCAACCATTTAGGGTTTCTCTAGCTTCCTGGAATATTCTAGACTTGTCAAGGTTACACGTGGAGGTTAATAACTCCCACAACTACCATAATATAAACATATTCATCTATCTAATTCACCAGTCTGATCCATCTGGGGTGTATCATAACATGTGCCTCGCCACCGACGATTAAATCCATGCATGTGTCACATTGTATAAACTCGTCTTTAATTCTCGAAGATCTGGTGGAAGAATCAGATTAGTACTCATCATGGTCGAAATCAAAAATGGGTCTCACTTATAAACTTAATTTAGTTTTGGGAAAGAAGACTCATTAACATCGCTTCCAGGAGGATGATTTTCCCGATTTAGATGAAAGCTTCAATTTATTGCAAGATTTGAAAAAAATCTCAGCCTTAAGGAAAATCTACCAGCCATACCGAAATTGGTACCAACCCACTCAATGAGAATATCACAGAATCCCTTTGCATGCATGAATAACCAACCTTCATTATGACCTCATCTCATCAAGCATCTTTCACTCAGTTCACCCTCTTACATATTCTCCTCATACTACATACGCCCCTTCCCCACCTTTGTCATCTAGATTTCCCTGGTCTCAACCCCTCGTTCCCTCTATAATAAGTCGATACCCTTACCAACACTTCTATTATGGAATCAACCAACAAACCTAAAGCCCTACCAAAATTGAAGGCACACAAAGAACAATCCATTCCTGAACCAGTTCTTCCCTTCGACGTTGAATTTGATTCCCTCCCATTCACAATGGTATCCTACCTCAAGTTTGTTGATTATAACATCTAGGATCCCCATCAGTTCCCCAAATTGTAGACAAATAAATATACAAAGGTTATCCACCATGAGGACGAAACTACCAAAATAGAAATGAAGGCATGGGAAAGACCATTAAATAAATATGGGATCCTCTCCCTCCTGAAATGAACACAATTTGGTCAAGGACAAAACATTCAGTCATGCATTTGGTTCCTCCTTACAATAGTGTAGGGGGGATAGCTTTGGATTGATCAACATTATCCTATCGATCACATCACTATACATAGAGTCTATGACCTACCTATTTCCGAAGAAAACCCCACAAATTGCCTCAAGGAAAAAGATGCATTGACAAATGAGGTCTATTCTACATATGACACACATCGAGGTACACACAATGTTGTAATTGCAGAAATTAACAATTCAATGTCTAGGTTTGCAATGCAGTTGCTTTCATGAAAGAGTATTCATAAATTTCAGAAGGACGGATTCCCTCTCGGGGTCATTCTCACAGCCAAGAACTGCGTGGATAGGAATCAAATGTTGTGGGCCCCTTACTCTCTCCAATAATTCATCAATGATTTCTTGGATGCACAAGACAAGGCCAAATAATTTCACTATAGTTGGGTACTTTTCTTATTGGGTATGGTACTATGGAAGCCACCCCATGGCTTTGAAATCAATATGAATACTACCCCTTCATTTATATCTCCCCAATTCCTAACAGTCTAGTACTCCAAGGAGGAACAGACCCATGCTATATATTTTGACACATTCCAGCATTGTTACACCTAGTCGATCAATGGATCTGTTGAGCGAGTTTGCATACCAAAGAACATATTCAATATGTATGACCCTCATATTCTCTTTATGTGCAATTTCCATAATGTGGTAATATTTCCACATGAAGCTATAGTTAGCACAAAGGAAATGCTTCCCTTTCGTATTATTGAAAGGGATATTATAGTAGGAATCAAACAATGGTTGACCAAATCTAGGACTCCTTTCTCAAACATTTAATCTTAATTTGAAATTAGGACAAAGACTTCTCAGAAACATCACAACAATGAGACGTAGGGAAAGGACAAAGTGGTATATCGTGAGACTGTTGAATCCCCTAGCTCTGCCACCCCATCTCAGAATGCTAGCAGGACCAATGCCGACGATTTCATAGATAAAAAGAGAAAGTGGTCACCCCATATTTTGGCCACACCTCAGGTTGACATTGACTCTAGTTCTGAACAAGATCCCTATCCTACCCCCCAACCAACCTCAGTTGAAGGACAATCTTCTTTTCCGACATATCAACCCAAACCCCACTCGGGGTCCAGTATATGCCAACGTAAAACCTCGCATACACACACCAAGGAGGGTTTCCCTAGTCCAAGCTGCCAGGTAACCAAATTAATGAAGAAGGTTTGCGCATGATCAAAATCTGGACCAGGGGTCAAAATTTTGCTCAAATTTCAAAGTGTTTGGAATGCAACTAAAATGGTGCCATTGCGTTCGTCTCATCTTCCTGATTCCGACGGTATATTTACTTTCTCAAACGGAGTCCGTATGGAGAACATATCGCGATCTGTTCGCCAAGGCAGACATGCAAAAATTTGATGCTGACTATCCCTATCCCTACAGTCCGTACAGTGGTGACGTGGCATATCCGTACAGCCCGTACGATGACCATACAGTGCTGACATGGCGACTTGTGATTAGATGGCACTTGGATGAATCTGTTTGTGACACGTGGCATCATTTTTGGTGAATGGTAGGGTGCCACGTGGCCCAATCAACGGCTGCCACATGGCACCCGTTTATTGGCTATGGTCGATTGATTGGTTTTATAAAAAATTTATGGGTCCATGGGGTTCGACCCCCGGACCTCCTCCGACTGTACAAAGATTTAACAAAGTCCAACCCACCAACGTGCCGCGCCATGGTTCTTAACAACCTTATGTTTGAACATTTATTTAAAGTGGAGTTATGTTGTAAACGGTGGGGGGTCGGGCCAGGGCTTAGCCCCGACCCCGGTTCTATGCGATTATATATGACCATATATTATTTGGAGCGCGGGAGTATATATCAATTGGCGCGCGAATTGGGTAGTACAGCCCGTGGTTGTATTGGCATATCACATGACCACCGGTTATTACTTATGTACGCGCGGTTTGGATATTCAAACAAAGCCGTGGTTATAACACATTACCATTGTGTAAACGGAGGTGCGGGCACGCGCGGGAGCCCCCGGTCACAAACACCCTTATATATGACTATAACCATATATTATGCGAGGGGGTTATTTCAAAATGGAGGTCGGTCATATTTACGGAACATATGCCCATACTCTCCGACGATGCGAGAGTGGGGTTTTGTATTGAGCTTTGAGTCATGGTTCTATTGTGTTGATGTGACCATGCCCTTCGCGCGGGAGTTGGTGTATTGAACGGACCTCTAGCCCTGGTTTCCTATATGCGCGCATATGACCTTGCCTCTCATGTTTTTTCACGCAGTTTTTAAAATTACTCCAACGGTTAAACACCCATAGGGCTGGACACTTGGAAAACGTTCGTTCCACTTTGGAACTGAGCCCCGAATTTGTGCTGGGACGTGACCATATGGCCCCCATGCGCCCAATACCTCTGACTTTGGGGGCTCTATTTTCGTTAATTGTTCGACAATTTGGCACGTTTTGTGGAGATGCGCGTGGGTGTTGGGTTTAGGCACGAAAAACGCTCGGAAGCCAGGTTACTCACACAGGGGTGAAAAATGGCGAACCAGAGACAACAACTTGAAGGGGAAAAATGGCAGGAGGCCTAACTTCTTGAGTTTTTGGCCAAATGAGGTGCCGAAAAAGCCCAGCTAGGGGTTTTTGGACGTTTTGAGTCCATTGGAACTGTTTTCACAGGCATTTGAAGACTTCTTTTGCAGGTTTTTAACCATTGAAGTATGAGGAAGATCTAGGGAGCTTGAAGCCCTCATTGTTTGAGGCCTTGCTCAGATGAGCACATGTCTATTTTCTGTGACTAAATAGTCATTTTTGACTAATTATTATGCTCTAAACACATTGGGATAGGTTTCAGATCCATTGGAGGACTTTTACAGGTGTTTTTTCCACAGAGAAGCTCAGGGAAGCTTAGAGGCCACATGTAGAAGAGGTCATGATTGGATGAGACAAGATCCATTTTCAGAGTTCTAATAGTCATTTTTGGGGTTTTTATGTATTCTGAACCCAATGGTACAGTCTGTAAATCCATTGGAGTTGATCAGCATCTTGTAAAAGAACATTTGAAAAACTAATCCCAAAGAGCCAAGTCCATTGAAGGAGGCTCAAGGAGATGTAACCCAGGGAGGGGTGAACTCCTTTATCATCTTGGTATTGTTGTGAGTTTGATGTGTTATTTTCTGCAATTTATGTTGTTGTGTATTTGTTTATAACACATATTTAATCTTTTAAAAGAACATTTCCTCACACATGAACATTGACAAGAAGAAGCATGAACTTAACACATAAACCATCTTGCATATTTTAACACATGAAGCAAGGTCCTGTAAGGTTTATTTTGTTGAAATAGAGGGTGCTTGCATAGCATAACAAGTCAACCTTCTATTTTCAGATCAGCGCACAATTGGGAAAATAACAATCCTCCCAAAATGAGATGATCAAGAAAATGCATATTATGGGACAACAATTTTCTACCTCTTCCCTACTCGAATTTCGATCTTCATCCAATCCAACCCTCGAGGTTCATGGAGGTAGTCCATATCGATTCCTCAATATCAACCCACTGATGGTAATCCCTTCAGTCTCGACCAAAACCGAATTGGATTTGTCACAAGTCCCTACACAAGAACTCCATACCTTTATAAATAACTTGGTCCAAGATATCGTGGAATTCCATCAATCCATCAACCAGGAACATGCTCGGTTATTCCTCCTATATGAATAGTAAATTTCCAATCATGATGCTACGTGCTCCCAGTTACAACAGGAATCACGCATGCATCATAAAATCAAAGAGGCCCCGAACAAGCTTCATGACTTACCTAGGGACAAAGTCATGGCGCATGTCGAAACTAAGGGCCATTATGTAGCCATTCTCACTGAACACACTAAAATGGCCACTATTCTTAACAAGGCCTATTCCCAAGTTTCCTAGCAAGACCGATACAACCATATCTTCCTGCAGTGCAAACACTGCAAGTGATAAATGAGTAGGTTTGGGTTCTAAGGTCCTAGAATAGTAACCTCCATGCACAACTACAACAAGTAATGACATGGAACTCCACACTCTAAAAATAGATCGATCATGCCACAATAGTAATTCAAAAGGGTCAAACATGTGCCGAAGATTCCATCATGCTGATCACTCAAAGATACAACATATGAGACCACTTACATAGTCCTCCCGAGATCACTGATATCTATGATAAGAATTGCACGGTAGAAGATTCATTTATGCAACAACAACGTGATGTAAGTTCCTTGCCTCCCAAAGAATGCACTGCCGTGATGCTCACCATTTCTTCCAGAAAGGAGGAGATCACTGTCGCTCGGACCAAGCAACTAAGAATGAAATATTTAATCACTTATATGGCCGACACGGTCTTTGAATCGTATACCTAGCTCTCATACCTTCACATTGCGGCCACCCCTCTCATTGAACAACTTAACAACATAGACTTAACACTTTCTCGGGTCACAACTAGAGAAGTTGAGGAAGTTGTTTGGATTACAGTCTATCGTTGAAGGGTTTTGAGTACCCTTCCTGCTTCCGATTTGAATGAACTTATTGACTACTGCCATCTTGCACAATAAGTGCATGCTCCTTTGGGCCTTTTATTTTTCCCATATTGATGAGCTTGGTCTACTCTTGTGTCAGCTATTCGATAAATTCCTCAAGAGAAGGCATCTTCCAGGTGGCTCTAGAGGCAAATTTGACCGAATGGAATGTGGATACAAATACTGAGAATTAAGGACCAATTTTGGAGAGAATAGTGAGAACCATTTGTTTCTCCTCATTAGATTTATCAACCCCGGAAGCCTTGAGTTGCGATAGTAAATCCTTATGTTTTGTAAATAAATCTTGGATATTGTCGAAGATTTTTGGATTCAATGTGAATAATTCCAACTCGAGCATGTGTCCCCTCATCTCATATTGTTTTCCAAAGAGCCCTTCCATGGTGGTCTAGGATTCATTGGGGGTTTCAGAGGAATATATGTGAAAGAGGAGATCAGGAGAAATGAAACTGCAAATTGTCCTGAATGCTTCATCCATTTGATATAGATACTTGGATTTTTCTATGGTTGATGTTGGTTTTGTCTCTATGTTCATGGTTAACCTTTACAATCCTTTTCTTCGAATATGCATGATCATATTATCCTTCCATACAAAGAAGTTGTAAGGTGTAACAATGAATTCTTTTGGGAATTCCATTTTTCGTTGTCTCCAGTCTTCAGTACCTGCAAAAAAACATTTGGTGTGTGTTTTTCCTAGCAATCTGTTGGATATGATACCATGTAAATGTGTTGAACCTGCAAAAAATATATCTAGCTGGGAATTGACATACACAGTGGCAGAGAAAATAGAAGAAAATAGAAGCTTGAGAGAAAGAATGGAAGAATTCCCATTAACCAAATGAATAATTGATTATTTACACATTAAATACTTTGTATAACTCAATCAATTAGCACTGAAGGAGAAGCCAATGTGCCATAGTGGTCGTATAGAGTGATCTGTACACACACCAATAGTTAGGGGAGTAAACTGCCACCTAGTCTAGTCTCTCAGGCAGTTACAGGAGTGAACTACCACCTAGATGAGTTAACTAGTCTATTAGTCTTCAATTAACCGATTGAAATAGAGTGAAGTGAGGAGGAGATCAAGGAATCATGAGTAATGCACTAGTCTGGTGATGATCCCAAGGACAATTCACATTAGTTGGTGATGATCCCAATGTTTCATGGTGATAATACCAATGTAGCATCTAGACTCCACTCAACTGATCAAACTGAAGTGAAAACTGAAGAGAATATTCTCCCTAGAGGAATATTCTTCCTAGAATATAGGATACTGAATAATAACTAATAAACATAGGAAAAACCTTAGGAAAAATAAACCTTAGGAAAAATAAATCCTAGGTATGTGTGAAGTAACTCCAACATTGAGCAAAAGAAAACTATAAAAGGCATCAACTACACTATAATTCGAGTTTGACAGTTCACTAGTAAGAGTCGGTGTGTCATAGGGCTGAACACTATGCTCACTCTGAGCCTATTGTAATGATGCATTATTGTTTTAATATACATAGAGTCTATTATAAATCTGTAGTATGAAGGAGTTGTGCATTGCACACTAGTTTGTATTACTAAGAATTTATATGAAGGAGACCTAAAACTCTAATGTTACCACTTATGGCCTCCATGATGTATACTATATGTTTGGGTTGAATGGAATGAAAGGAATAATAATGTTGTTGCAATTATGATCTAATTGGTGTTTATTATACATTGTTGAGTTACGTGTGTGTATAGTTTTAATTCTTAGTCCTTATGAGTTATCCATGATAATATGCATCTGTACCAATTGAGATGGATAATCATATGTTTTTCTTTCATCCCCATCACAAGACCTTATGGTCTTTGCGATGTCCTTTGCATATTAGGTGAGACCTTACTTGACCCTGGTTGAGGATTGATATCTCGATGCTTTGGGGTTGTTGTTGGTCAACTCTTAATGAACCATGGGTATAAAATTCCCAACATGAGGAAGGATGTGTGCAAGCATGAAATGAGCCAACTTGGATAAAGCACCCAACCCATATGTTTTTTTGAGTTGCTTTTACTGCTCCTTTTGGGACATTATTAATATAGATATGAAAATGGTGTTTCACTATGCCCATCAATCCCTAAGGATAGGAGGGAACCAAAACTCCTCCTACCTTACCTTGATTCCTAAAGAAACTAATCCAACTTCCTTCTCCCAATTCTGACCTACATCTCTGTGCAATTCAACATATAAAACCCTAACCAAAATCATTGCCACTCTCCTAAAAAGAGTCCTTTCAAAGCTTATCTCCCAAAACCAAGGTGGGTTCATGTAGGAATGAAAAGTTATGGACAACATAGTTCTCATTCAAGAGGTGATTCACACAAGCTATCAAACCAAAGGAAAAGGTATGGCCATCAAATTAGATATGGAAAATTCTTTTGATTGTTTCAGACACTTCTTTCTTTTTCAGGTCATGGAATATTTTGGTTTCAACCAAAATTTTATAAGATAGATATCAACTTGTATTAGCAGCCAATGAATTTCTCCCCTAATAAACGACATACCATCAACCTTCTTTCAAGCAAGTAGAGGCATTTAAAAGGGCTATTGTTTATCGCCCCTTGTTTTCATCATTGTAGCTAAATACCTTAAGAGAAATTTGGAGCAAGAGAGGGTAAATGGAACTCTCCCGAGTCTTCAAATAGTACGAGGAATAAAAAAAATCATTCATTCACAATTTGTGAAAGATACCGTCTTAATGGGGGGGAGCCTCAACAACCATCCTTGCTCGCTTCAAATGCATTATGGACTCCTTTCTTGATGCCTTAGATGGACAAGTTAGAAAAAGGAAATGTCAAATATTTGGTTGGAACATCTCTCCCATAGCTTCGAGAGAAATAACACGTGTCTACCAATTCCCTTTAGTAGAAAATTGATTATCCTTCAAGTATTTAGGGATTCCAATATCCTTCAGATACTCACACATGCAGGTCTGGTAGAAAATCCTAGAAAAAATCAGCAAGAAGTTAACACATTGGGGAACTTATTCATATTTTATGAGAATAATGAAATGAATACAAATCTATATTATTAAAACAAAGATACAGTAAAACATGGTTTCTATTCAATAAAGAAATATGTTGAAACTGTAAAATGCAGACTAAAACAAGATTGTTAGAATGGTGGTAGCTTATCTCTAAGAATATATGTGAAGACTTCACTCATTCAGAAGAATATGAGTATAATGAGGCTCCAAAGGCCTTTTTACATCAAATATGAATGCCAAAACCCTAGACATCCAAAAACCTAACCCTAGGAAATGAAGCGCCAAAAGTCATGTGGGCCCCATTGGGGTAAGTTGGTACATCAACTTCCCGAGGTCGTAAATTTTGCATACGATATCCAGTTTAGGTGTTCTATACCTCGTTGGAAAGGTCTATCCGAGAAGTACAACATTTGGTGTGGTTTCCTAAAATTCCAAAAAAAACATCGTTTAGGGCCTCAAAATGGCCTCAGAAGTTTGGGACTCCAAAAACTGTAAAAAAACTAACAAAATGAAAATTGTAACTGCCAAGATGAAAGTTGTATATGAGCCAGTTGGAAGAGGTGGGTGGCCACCGATATCCACCTAGATAAATCCTTCCTCCTTAGGAAGAAATGGTCTCCATTGCATTGATTTCCCCCATCAAATGAGAAAATTTATGTTGAATCAATTATTTAGGGATTCCAATATCCTTCAAATCCTCACACATGCAAGCCTAGTAGAAAATCCTATAAAAAATCATCAAGAAGTTAACACATTGGAGCACCCAATGGATAAAATGAACATCTTGAATAATCTTGATCAAATTTGTTCTATTAGCGCTTCCTATTTACCAAATCCCTATGCTCCTCACTCCAAAATGCATTTCCAATCAAATAGCTAGAAGAATTTGTACCTTCCTATGGAAAGGAGGGAAAACAATGCAAAATAAGTCTTACTTGGTAAAATTGTTATGGAATTTGATCACTGGAAAATACACCTTGTGGAAACAAGCTCTCTGGAAGAAATGTTTTCGAGGGAATAAAAATACAAATGAATACCTGCAAACCAAAGTGAAAATTGACTCTCCAATATTCAAACTTCTAATAGCTACCAAACCTCTAATATTCACCAATATGAATTGGATACCGTCGAATGGGTGACGAATTAACCTATGGGGTGATCAAGTCATGGAAGTGGAGAGGCATCCCATAATTGAAACACTTCACATTCTACGCCCTTGGATGAATAACCATGGATTATTCACCCTCTATAATCTCTATGTTTGGTCAAGAGACAGACTATGGGATAACTAGAAACAATTGCAAGTTCTTGCATACCTACAAGATTCAATCGACGCCTTCCTTTAGTCGCTTCAGGGTTGCGCCCCCAAAATTTGACATCTGATTGACTCAAGAGGATTGGGGAGTGTGGATTACTCTATTAAAAGAGGGTATCATCACCTAGCTAGTGCATATCTTCAAACAACTATGAGAGCATGTGAAATTCTCTCTGAATATATGAGGCCCCAAATTTGCTAGAGAAAACAAACAGTGGATATGCAAGAAGCCAATTGGTCGACCATCCTACAACTAATGATAAGCCAACAAACTGCAACCAAATCTTCAACCAACACACCAAAATGGGGGTTATGTCTACCAAGAGAAGATTTTCGATACTAGCAAATGCAACAAAAGGATTAAATTCTTTTTTTCGATAGAGCATCTCAAAGAAACCCAGGGGTGGTAGGTGAAAAGGGGACAATAAGTTATCCCAAAGGACATATCATCTTAAATTTTTCATGGGTTCTTGGAACAATGACCAATAATAAAGTGAAAACAGTTTTTCTTTATTAAGGAATCAGACATGATCTTCTGAAAGGGATTTGAAGAATCATAATTTGTGGTGACTCTATGATTCTCATAAGAACCATTATGAAACAAAACATAACTAGAAGAAATATATACGAGGGTGCTCTCACACATATCCAGACTATTCTCTGTATATTTCAAAACTATATTATATTCCACATCAAGTGGGCGCTGAATATTGTGGTAGATCAGATTACCAAGGAAGGATCCACCTTAAGGAAAGGTGAAATGAAGGTTAATGGAGATTGAAAATCCCATCCCATCCCTTAAATGTTCCATTGATTATTGCAATTAATATTGGTATAAGGTGGCCTTGGAATATCAACCTCCAAGGACTTTGACGTGACTCCCATATTCATTTTTTATTGTGTAAGAAAGGTGTTCCTCTCTCTTTTGTAATGGATAAGTACCAAGAATCACATGACTCTACACTTTTCATCAAGCCCAGAATGAAGGCATCACGATGTGAAAGAGTTTGAGTTTGAAACACCACACTCCACAGGAAGAAAATGTTACTCCTTATGGTAAGAGAAACTTTCATACCAGTTTTTATGTTTTTTCAAACAATTTTGTTAACTAGAGATTGGGAAACCCACCTTTCCCAGGCATCAGGCATCGATGTACAAGATCCTTTAAGGAGACTCGGACATTAACAACATAGTGGATAATAAAACCAAATAACCCTCCCAATCATCTACAATTCGATTCTATCTATCCCTTCTTCCTTTCTTGTTCCCTTTGCGAGTTTACTTTGGACCACCCTGTTGGAAACAAAGCACTCGGGGTTTCATCTCTAAATCCCTCCAATTAATTTGACCAAATTTAGCTTCCTTTGTTTATCACCGGTGTCTATCTTTCCCAACGGAAACCATTAATTTGTTTGCCTTGTCACCCTGTGACTTGGATATCAACAAAAAAGTGGGAATTACAAGGAAATTACAACCACTATACATCTGGAACAAGCTCCAAATACACCAAAATAGGGTCGCTATGGCATAAATCATTGCCATCGCTGGAAGCACACACCACATAGAGACAAATTACAGGCATCCAACACACGGTGGTAAAATTTTGAGTGGTCCAAAACAAAGGAATATCAGAACACAATGGACCCATCTTGGTCAGACATTAAAATAATTCTAAGAAGACACAAGGACATGGAAGAGGAAAACAGATTGATCCCGCTCAAGTGGACAACAAGGTAAAACAAGTTGGCGCCAAGGTTAATGGACATGAACAAGTAAGTTGAAGTTGCTTCAGTGAGTGGAAGAATTAGAAAAAGAAAAAAATGAGACAGATGAACTAAAAAAAGTTGTAGAAACTCTCATGCAGTGAGTGGAGGTTTTAAAAATTGAATGCCATCAACTGGGAGCATAAGCATTTCCATGTCATTTGAATATTGGTTCCAATTCATAGCAACTAACAAATTCACCATCGAAAGGACAAAATGGAACTCTGGGAGACAAAGACACTACATCTTTGGAGATCGAAGATCAGGAGTTGAATAAAGGAGAAATCAAGTCACTACCCCTTAATGAGTTTATTGTATAATTATGTGGTCCAAAACAAAGACATCTCCGAACACAATGGACCCATATTGGTCATACATTAAAATAATTCTGACACAAACTGCTTTCTTTTTCTCTCTGGTTTTCTAGAGGGGCTCTCCGTCTAGGTTTTCGCTAGGCGCATCCCTAAAATCCATGGAGAAATACGAGCGCGGGTGAGAGCCACTTCCAGGGAGAGCGAGCTCTGCAGTGTGGCAGGAGAAGGGCGAACAGGGGTCCAGCAGATGGCAGTGCAGGAAACAAACCCTCTGGTCTCTGCAGTGCGGTGGGTATATACGATGAGTATGGGCGAGCGAGGGCTTTGTGTGGTAGCAGAAGAAAACCTGCACCACCCTATTCAGGGTTGAGCTTTAGCTCAAGCTGTAATGACTATTTTATGCTTCCAGGGCAGCCTTCGTTTTGTTGTTAGATGGCTCGACTCCGGGGGTGTGGGGTGTTTATCATCTGAGTTTTGTGGTGCTGGAGACTTCGAGGGTTTGTTGCAGTGGGTGTTTTGTCTTCCCTTCGGTTTTTCTGGACCCTCTTGACCTCTTCCTCCTTGGAAGGAAGAGGATTTGGACCAGAGCTTTGAGGTCCACACTAGGGGCGTGCGGTGTTTTGGTTAACATTTTAAGGTCCTTTGAGGACGTGCGGTGTTGGGTAAACACTTTAAGGTCCTATGGGGGCATGCGACTTCTGGTTTAGTTTATTTTCTTATGTTTGTTGGGGTTTATATCCCTGTTTTGTATCTCTTTTTGCAGCCTGTGTGTTGGTTATCATCTCTAGTGACTTTTTGGTTACTTTGGGGATGTAGTAGTTTATCTTTATGAGCATGGTCTATGGACTAGTTTTGCTATGAATATTTGTATGGTCAAGAAGATGTAGAAAACTATATTTTCACTAATATAATTGATCGAATTTTCTTTTGAAAAAAAAAAGTAATGTGCATTCTAACTCTCTATCTTTTTTATAGTTATATAAATGTATACATATAATTACACATATAGGGAGTAAGGATAATTACATTAACCCTTACCCTTTTATATATATATATATATATATATATATAAACCCTAAGAATTACTTTGAATGGACTAAACATCAATTATACTTTTCAAATATAATATATACGCTAACCCTAATAAAACTACACCAAACTACACTGCTAGATTATTATTATTTAACTTTTAAGTTGTTCCAGAGAAACGCTCTAATGGGGGTGCCTCTCCAACTTAAATTTCAATGTACTATGCCATAAGAATCATCCCAAACCTGTTTCTTTAGCTCGAAATTCCCTTAGAGTTTATTGTATATATCTAGAGCCGTGAAGGGTTAATAGCACAAGGCAGATATAAAGTAAATCTGAATTTTATGGAATTTCAGGAGACTTTGACTAAAAGGAAACATAAAATACATAATTATAATAATAAAATAAATTATATATCAATAGCATGTTTGGTTGTTATTGATTTATTGGAAAGTTATTACTAGATGATTTCCACATTAATATAATTCTATATTTTGAATAAAAAAAATTCAAGTTGGGTTTTTCAAATTGTATGAAAAGATTGCAATGATCCAGAATACATTGCATTTGGTATATGGACATAGTGTAACAATAACAACAATTTGGTATATGGACATAGTGCAACAATAACAAGAAGCTTTGAATCCATGATTAGGGGAAAAATATAGTATATGGAAAATCATTAATAAATTGAAATATTTTTCAAAACAATATGAAAATTTCAAATATGGGTGGAGTGCAATTACTAACAAACTTTGAATTAATAGTTAAGTAAAAAATATAGTATATAAAAATTCATTATTGAGCTAATTGTTTTTCCAAACAATGTGATTTTTTCAATGTCTTTGAATTTTCCAAAAATCCTTTAGATATTTGAATCCAAATATTTTTGAGATACATCTATGAAATCTAGGGTACATACCCTACTTACTATATAATCTAATTATTTTTTATTTAATTTTATTTTATTGGAGAGAGATTAATATGGCATGTTTGGTTACTATTGATTTATTGGATAGTCATCATTAGATGATAACCACATTAATATAATTTTTCTCTTTGAATAGAAAATTTCTAACTGTTGTTTTCCAAATAGTGTGAAAAAATTCCAATTGCATGTAATGTCTTGCATTTAGCATATGGACAGACACAACAATAATTACAAGCTTTGAATCTATTAGTAGGGGAAAAATATAGTACATAATAAACCATTAATGACTTGCAATATCTTTCCCAACAATATGAAAAATTTCAAGTGGCCAAAAATGGTTTGCATTTGGTATAAGTGCAACATGGTTAAAAAACTTTAAATTCATGATTATATAAAAGAATTTGTTTTCCAAACAATATGAAAATTTTCCAATGGTTTAGAATGGTTTGCATTTGGCATATGGATGCATTGCAGTTTCATTAACAATCTTTGAATCTATGGTATGGAATGAAAACCATTAATGATATGAAATATAAATAGAAAATAAAATTTGCAACATAAAAAGTGAAAATAAAAATATTTAATATCAAATTTGTTGGAATAATTAACTCATACATGTCTTATTTTTAATGTGGGATTCTTCATAATGTGGTTTGGTAATGTATTGTTTATTGTAATGTAGAAATTATTCTCTACTTGAGTTGTTTGAATCTATTATCTAGGAGGTTGTTAGCTAGTTGGTTGTGAGAGATTCTCTCAAACTTAATCTCCTAGTTTGGTGTGTAGTTGAAATATTTTCTCAAACTCTCCTTGTAGATTGAGAATAAGTTAGATATGATAACAACTTGTGAACTCTATATAATGGAGTCATAATCTATTGTAAATAATTCAATTATTCAATAGATTTTTGTTTGTGTGTGTAATAATGTCTCATCTCTCATATTTTATCTTGGTATTTGACTCCCTCACATGAGAGCCCAAGAATATGAGGGAGATTTCAATTTTAATCCTCTATAAATATGTTGGATTAGATTAAGTGAGAGAATATTATTTGTTTTGTGAGTAATTGATGGAGTGTGTGTTTGGTGTGAAGATTTCTATGTGCCTAAGAGATTTTCCCACAAATTTTCTTGCCATGAGAGGTCATGGTGTAATATTGACTTGGATACATTCAGTAACTATACTATTTCCTAGAGAACTCGCGAACATCATGGTGGGGTACCTAGGTGTCTCGGTAGATGGAATTATGTCCATAGGATGACCATTTGTTCAGTATTTGCACTCAAATTTCAATTTATTTCTTGGTATGAATGGATCAAGTAAAAGTAAAATCTCAATATGGATAATTGTCTAGTTAGTTCAGAAGTTGTGGATCTAGGGAATGATCTCTCATTAGTTATTGAAGACATGTGAGTGGTCTTCTAATGAGGTTACCTGAGATGTAGGTGTGTGAGTTGTTGTCCAGTAATTGATTAAGGAGATCTGTGATTCAAGAGTTTAGGGAGGGAACTCGAGAATTCGACTTGGGAGCTACACATTTATGAGAGTTAAGAGAGAGCTTGATGGACTTAGTAGCCTGGAATATTTTGAAATGGTTAAGGAATAATGATGAATACCATACCTGAGAGAGATCAATACAAGTACTCGTTAAGGGAGGGGTGGATTAATTAACTCCTACTTGTTTTAATGTTAACGTGGGATTCTTCATAATGTGGTTTTCTAATGTAATTTTTATTGTAATGTAGAAATTATTCTCTACATGAATTGTTTGACTCTATTATTTAGAAAGTTGTTAGCTACTTGGTTGTGAGAGAGATTCTCTCCAACTTAGTCTCCTAGTTTGATGTGTAGTTGAGATATTCTTTCAACCTCTCCTTCTATATTGGAAATAAGTCCTTATAATGGAGTCACAATTTATTGTAAAGAATTAAATTATTTGAGTTTTGTTTCTATGTGTAATAATGTCTCATCTCTCATGTTTTATCTAAATTATCACTTATTTTTATATTCTTTAAAGTCAATTTTTTTCACTCTCATTTAAATATCAATAATTTTATCCATAAGTGTTAGGAAACAACATTGCTTATACCTAAATTAGATCATGATTGTTACCTTTCTTAAGGTTCAATAGACCAATTCTAGTCTAAATGGATCATCATCATCATCAACAACAACAACAACATTAGCATCATCATCATCAATAGACCAATTCTATTCTAAATGGATCATCATCATCATCACCACCACCATCATCATCATCATCACCATCATCACCATCATCATCATTATCATCAATTTCAAAATTTAAAACTAGTAGAAAACTTATAACATAATATAGTTTTAAATTTAATAAAAAATTTAATCACTACATTATTAATAAAGTTTTAAATAAAAATTTAACTTTTTATTTTATTATTATTATCTACATAATAATTGAAATTATAAAACTATTTATTATATATCATTTTTAAATTAACTCCATAAAAAATGAAGTTGTAAACATTATTACATTAAGTAAAATTGGATTAATGATTATATATCTTCCAGAGAATAACTTCATGGAGCTCCATCTTTACACATATATCACGACTTAAAAACACAATTTTATAACCAGTCTTTAAAATATTGTGTAAAGCTTGATTATCTGATTATGGTGACACCCATCTACTTTATACTTTGGAATTGTACTACAATTTAATCGTAAATGTCAAATAAATTATAATTTGCATGAAGTGTTCCTGCAATGTCTTAATCTAGCCATTTGAAGCATTACTTGCGTCCGAAGTTTTGGAACCCATCTTGGAGGATGATCCAAGCTCCACTTCACCATATCCCGATCCTAAGTATCAAGGCCTTTCCACAACTTCAATGGGATTAACGATACCTTAGCCCTCACATTCAAGGCCCTTTCCTTCTTCATAACCCATCTTTGTTAGCAATTTCAAACCTACACCTTTTGTATGTTTTTCAAATGCACCAAAACCATCTTGATGGGAACAAGGATAATTTGATGAATGACCTTCATCGCATACCTCAAAGATGTTTTATGAAATAGATGTAGAAGGAACTTCCTTCGATCCTTCTTTGACTTTGTTGTTCTTTGAAGCTTTCTCTTGAACCGTTCTCTTTCGTTCCAAGTAGTCTTCATACAACACATTCACCATCTTGGACATGGAAAACACCAAATTTCTAAATTACTTCTCATCTTGAGAAATTCCTCCTGTAGATGCCATTTTCTCCCTTGAGATGAGCTCTTCCCTGGTTCACATGCAAAAATCAAATTCCAAACGTCAACTAGCTTTGATACTGTTAACTCTCCAAGAAACCCTCCGTGGTTGCAGACCAGAGGTGCTTGGTAACTTAAGAACTCAATGTTTTTGGTGTTTTTTATCAAAATGGATCAATGAGATGACTAAACCAGAGTACAGCATTCAGACATTTAACATGTAAACAAATGAAACAGTGCCCTCAAGAATTGATTTATCAGTATTTAAACATCAAAGGTGAATGTGGAAACCATGTAACCAAACCAGTACGAAGTAGGGCTTGA
>ML782478.1:947976-970101 GCA_009831015.1 Picea engelmannii | reverse complement strand
TGAAAAGAATGAAGATTACTCCGTTCTTTAAGGCTAGATTCTTATAGCTTTTTCATCGTCTGTCGACGACCTATCAAACAGTGACATCTGTGTTTTTGTCTTATCCACATTTTTAAAGGCGCTTCCATTTCCAGTGGTTTTTCGATCTATCTTGGACAAAGAAAGCCAAATTGTAGCGGCCGAAGCGACTCCGTCCCACCCCAGGAAAAAAGCGGTCACCTGCGGGGTTTTCGGGTTTGTCTCACACAAAGAAAGCCAAATACTCGGCACCGACTCCGTCCCACGGCAGAAAGAAAGGCGGGTATCTGTTGGATTTCTAACACAAATAGGTGGTCATATTTGAACGACAACGGAAACGGTCTAATACTATTTTTTGGAAGGCCTTCGCAAAGAAGAAGCATTGAATCTATTAAAGAAAGAATTAATGTACAACGGTAAAACAGATGAACATGCCACTCTGGACTCATTGGTTGTACAATATTTGAAGCATCCGCATCGACAGTGTCCTGCTCCTATTACCACTATTCCTCCATTGTCTTTGTTGCATCCACATGTATGTCCTGGACCTAGCAGAGCTCTAGATGCACCTTTTAACACAGCAGGATGGCTAAGCACTCTTGAGTTTAGAACACAATATGGTGGAATGCATGGACATAGGCGTGACCGGCAGTTTGTTTTTAGTTGTTTCAGATCTTTGCCTACATGCTGTGACGATCGTATATTATTGACTTCAATTACATTTTTGGGCAGTTCTACCCGTATTGCTTTTTGGAAGTCATGCAGGAGAATTGAAGATCTTTGATACAAACAATGGAAATGTGTTGGAAAGCCATGCTTGACATCAGTCACCGATAACTTTGGTTCAATGTACATCGCGTGGAAATGGAAACTGGTCTACACCTGGAAGTAACCTTTTACTATCATCCTGTAATTATGATGTTTGCCTTTGGGATTCTTCTGCACTTGCAAATTGACAATTGCATGCATTTGACAACTGCGGAGCAGCACGATTCAACCACAGTGGAAGTATGTTTGCAGCCATTTCATCTGAATCTTCTCGTCGAGAAATTCTTCTTTATGACGTTCAATCTTGCAAACTTTAACAGAGGTTGTCTGACAGTTCTTCAATTTCATCTGGGCCAATTCGTCCATTTCGTGTACATGCACAATCGCTTGTCCATTTCAATCCTTCGGATGAAATGTTGTTATGGAATGGTGTTCTTTGGGTTCGTCGAGTTGCATGTCATGTACATCGTTCAAGGAATTGAAGGTGAAAATATGGGTCGAGTGTTTATAACAACAACAAAATTAGATTACATGTGTGATTCATTGAGAATTC
Organism: Picea engelmannii; assembly: GCA_009831015.1. Classification (NCBI taxonomy): domain Eukaryota; kingdom Viridiplantae; phylum Streptophyta; class Pinopsida; order Pinales; family Pinaceae; genus Picea; species Picea engelmannii. The sequence continues at coordinate 968,762 of ML782478.1, read as the reverse complement.
TTTTATTGGAAAGGTCGGTAAAAGTTCAAGGAGATTGTAAAATTATACTTAAGGAATTAGTTTTCTTCTAAGGAGAAGTTCCATATCTTCCATTCAATGTGTTACATTCAAAAAAGTTTTGATCTTTGGAATGGCAACCCCAAAATTTGAATTTTCTTACAAAGATAAGTTTTCTTATGAAAAAATTGTTGTGGTTGTTCTTCATAAATATAATTACAATTTGTGCTCTACCACTATAATAACATAACATAATATCAGATGTATTTTTTGTCTGTATAATAGCATAGGGGATTGATGAGGCAGAACAAGGAACTTAAACACACAACTGTGACAGTTTGGTTCAACATTCAAGATATCAATGTCACAATTTGATAATTTCAATGATGTCAGGGGCTTGGCAGAAAAAAGCAGAGGGTTGCATCAATTTGGTGGTTTCGTTCACATTTACATGTACACATGTACTTTATGGCAATCACATGGGGGCTCTAAGATTAAATATATTTGGGCGAAAGGGGTGCTTAGGGTTTAGGGGATTCTAGGTTCATATGGGAGCCCAAGGTTCACCCATTGCAGTCTAATTGGAAGAATTTGTTACAAGGGGATAGTCATCATATCGTGGAAAGAAACACTCAAGAAGGAATAATCCTCTTTGTTCTTTAGCGTTTTTAGTGTTTGAATGGATCCCTAACAAACATTCTTTCATTCCTGGTTGTCTAGAATGCTCGCACATCTGTTACGCCCATGATTAGGAGTTCGTTGAAATATGTGTCACTTGGGGTTGCCATTATTTTGCAAGGGGTTTTGACAATTATGAACATCAATTTTGTTGCAAACATGAGTTTTCCATTTTCTTTTAAATGGAAATCAAGTTGGAATGATTGAATCGCGGTTATGATTTTTGGAGGATTGAACTCGTGACCTCTATGCATTTTTGTTCTCCATTCTATTGGGACTCCTAACTCCAATAGCCTCTCCCATATTTTTTAACCTCGTCACTGTGTTGAATGTTTTCTTGAAGTCTACAAAGAACCAAAATTATGTCATTGTTCTACATTTTCTTTATCGTGCCCCTTAAAGTGAGGCCATGGGAAACTGTGGAGTGGTTTGGTCTAAATGTTGTATGGTTCTTGGCCAACTATTTTTTTTTTATTGAGAGAGATTCACAAGAGATTCAATTATGTTTTTTATGATCCTTTTGGCATGGTATCAAAGAATTCTTATGTTCTTTGTTGTGTTTATGTGAATCTAGAGAGAAATAATAATTTTTAAGAGCTTTTTGGCATGGTATCAAAGAATTATTATGTTCTTTGTTGTGTATTGTTTGTGAAGCTATAGAGAGATCTAATAATTTTGAAGAGATTTTTGGCATGGTATCAAGTTATAATTATGTTTTTTTATGTGTGTTGTCTAGGTGAAGCCAAATTGTGTTGATGAGATGTTAGGGTGTAATATCAGTGAATCTAAATTGGTACAAATTAAAGTAATCCCTATAATGTACTTTTGTGGTGTGTTTAGTTTTCATTCCTAGTCTATCTTAGTCTATCTTGCTCTTTGATCTTCTAAGTAGTTTATATGTATTAATGACATTATTTAAATGGTATCTGTTTCTGTTCTTTCCATGTTATATCTAGAATGAGTAAGAAATTAACTATACTATTAAGAAATTAACTATACTATTAGCATATGGATCAAATAGATGTTTTGTTTGCTTTCTTTGAAGAGTCCAGACTCAAGACAATTAACCACTAACAAAAAGTGTCTATAGTCTAACAGATAATTTGGTTATGTAAAAGCTTTTGAAGATTCCAGACTCAAGACAATTAACCACTAACAAAAAGTGTCTATAGTCTAACAGATAATTTGGTTATGTAAAAGCTTTTGTTGTAGTTGCAATTGAATTTTGACAACATAGTCACATAGAAAGAAAGAATTAAATCAGTGCACTATGATTTTGCCCACTCACGAACCCTAACAATAGTAACATCCAATTAGACTTTTTTTCCTTTTAAACATAGTTTCATGCTTTCGTAAAGCAAAAGTCCATCGAACCCAACTCCAATGAAATTAGAATATGCTCATACAGTGTAATTCTTCAAAAAAGTTATCTTTCCTAAAGCAAAAGTATGTCCTACCCAGTTCCAATGAGCTCTTAATACACACATAAAGGTCCTATTGAAATTCTAGCAATGTAAATTTTGTGCGCCCACCCTTCCATTTAATGCCTTCACCACACACACAACCATCTAACCATCCTTAGAAAAATTGTCCATTAAAGGTCTTATTAGAGAAGGATGGGATATATCCTAAAGATTTTGAATATATTATAAACTCGGTTTAATTTAAAAAGAAAAGCAATCCACTTTTATCATGTCGGACTCGTTTAAAATCTATTTACACACGTAAAGCAAAAATTATCAACACCCAGATGATGCAAAGTTTGTTCTAGTTTTATAATTAGCAAGGAAAAATAGAACACATCTAAAACTACTTTCTTCCATGGAAAATAAGTTACAATACACCTTCAAAATATAATAAAAATTTACCGAAAACAATAAAAATACAAATTTATGTAAATATCTGCCGCAACTATCATAGTCCTGCATGTGCTCTGCCACTAAGAAACTAGGAAGGCATGCCAGCATGAAAATTTCTTACTTAGATTTAAGTTCGGAAGCTTTCACATATGAAAAAGAAAAATGCTTGATATGCCTTTCCACAGTAATCTAAAATTAGAAACCCTTTAATTTGGTTAAATTTGCCCAAACCATTGAAATTACTAGTATATCCACATCTCCAAAACTGCCATCAACTGAAAGACCAATTATAAAACCAACAGGCATTCACAGAGCGATACTTTATGAAGATTAACATGGAACCCTGTAAATTAAAACCACAGGCATTCACAAAGCGATACTTTATGACGATTAACATGGAACCCTGTAAATTAAAACCCTCAGGCATTCACAAAGCGATACTTGTGAAGATTGACAAGAAACCCTGTAAATTTAAAATTGATAAGATCGAAACATTGTTAAATGATTTCACGACAACAATGCTTAAAACCAAAAATAGATCGCTATTTCTGGACAAATTTAAAATTAATAATAATTTTCTTGAGGGCATGTCAGCTTTGTAAAAAAAAAATACAATAGCTCACGATAAGACCATGCGGTTGCATCCAGATATTTTTGCAAATGACAAAAACAAACTTACAAAGAAACTTTGATGTGTGAATCACTATTCTAAAAGAAAAGCAAAAGCAACATTTGAAGTGAATCACTATTCTAAAAGTTAAAAAAACAACTCTCGGAATTGCAAGGAAACTAAGAGTATTAAAACACTGCCAAGAATAGCTCCATTTACTGTAACTGCTTGTGTTAATTAGAAACAAATTCAGCAAATGCTCACTAATAGATCCTTGAAAATAATAAACCATCACGTTTCTGAGAGCCGATACTTGTTAGAAATCATGTTGAGGACCTAGAAGCAATAAAGTATCATGGCACATAAAGATGAATAAATTCAGAGTATTTATTGTAGTACAAAGCAAGTGTTATGCAAATAACAAAAGCAAAACTGTGAACCAGTTGTTGAATACCATTGCCTAGGTCAGCCAAGTGGGTCCTCATGACACAGTTGAGTCCCCACTTTGCTTATACCATCTGTCGAGCATGCCAACCTACTTGCAAGTCAATTAACCAAAAACTCAAACAAGGAAGAATACAAATAAAAGTCTAGCAAGGAAATGAGTGCCTCATGTTTATGTCCATTCCCAGTTCAGAACTACCCTCGTGCCATACTCCAAGATACAAATTTAAAGAAAAGAAGACCTAAATTCTCCAACATATCAATTAAATCCATCGAATGGTAGAAGGAGAATACAACAGAAACAGCGATACCTGAGACTCAGACCACTAACATGAAAAGCTTGGACAGGTACTCAATTTAAATTTCGTTTCTAATCAGCACTAATGTCAGGACAATATCAACCAACAATAACTGGCTGAACTGATGGTGCTGTTGAAATAGATGCTGGAACTGCCGTTGTAGATGAAGCTGTAGCTGGAGCAGTTCCCGAAGGTGGAGTTGTTCCTGTAGATGAAGCAGGAGCAGAACCATTAGCAGCAGCTGGAGGTGGTGGCGGAGGTGGAGCTTTCATATGAGGTGGTGGATTATGCTTTAGTTTCAAAAGAATTTGCCGCATTCGTGAGAGATCGGTAGGCTTTCCAGGTTTTGGCCCCTGATTAACAACTATACTTGGCTTTTTCTTGTCTTTGTCTTTTCCACCACGTTTTGTCTCAAAAGAAGGTAATTCATGAGGTATAATCTCTGCAACTGCCTTCCAGTAGTTCTTATCAGCATTGGCATGAAATTTCTCCTGATTAGCCAAGTGAACCTGCCCGCAACAACAACTAGATTATAAGTAATGACAAAATAAACTTTTCTTACAACTAAATAAACTCATTCAATTATATAAAAGACAAGGAAATGCAGCATAAAACAGCAATTTGATAACAGATGGGAAAATGTAGCATTCCACAGAATTTATCCATCTGCTATACACTCCCCAAATGATTTGCAAAATATCTCAATATTTAATTCTGACTGCCTCAATGTCCATTAAAGGATATAATCTGGAATCTGATAACCTGCTACTGCAGAGAAATGGAGTGCCCATCATATCCAACTTTTTTTTAATAAAACTGGTAGAGAATTTTATTTAAAAAAGTCTGTGGCAAAGCCACAGAGATAGTCTGTACATAGTTCAAAGAAGGCCTGTGAAATTTCAAAATCAGGCTCAAGCATAGCACTATCTATCATACTGCTAACCAGAGTCCCTGAGTCTGACTCGAAATTGCTAAGTAGTCTGACATACAACCTATAGAAAATACCAAGTACCAAAAAACTAAAACAGAGCATACAGATTACTAGCTCCATTGCTGAATTCCCTGTCGCTGCTCAACAAGTAGCTCCATTGCAGTTTGCCAATGGGAAGAGGCATTCTGCAGACTAATTTGGAGCAAATTGATTAAGTTTGTCAGGGCATCATGCTCTTCCTCCTGGAGCTCACGCCTCCATCTTGCAACACCCGATCTCCTATTTGCCATGCTGCCAACTAAACCGCCTTCCAACTGCGCTTTTGGCGAGAACACTGTCCACAAATGGCCTATTGGAGAAGGAATGTTAGGCTCTACCTGTAATGCTATTTCCAATTCACTACCACCCAAAACCACAATGAACACCTCCTTCATAAGATCTGCTGTATCGTCTTGGCTTCGTGTGTTGGGTCGCCACCCTGGACAGTGGAGTAGTTTCAGCCTCCCTCGTCTCCAGCCATAGTGAACTTCAAGCATGCGATAAGACCAGTGCAAAGTGAGACCATCATTGTGAGGAGTGGATGAAATAATCCTGAGAAATGGTTATGCCAAAGGGGTACGACGGCCTACCAAAGCCATAAACGCGGCCCTTGCAAACACCTTCGAATCTGACCAGGAGAGAGTGGACGTAGAGGATCGCTTGTGCGAATTAACAGCTGAGGTCAATAGTGCATGGGTTAAATGAATATTGTTTCCACTGTCGGCGTCCCAATCCAAAACGTGCTCCTATCTCCTTTGCCACACGTCATCCCCAGCCTCAACCTTGGGCAATAACCTGAATGCCAGTTATAATATATGTCGAAGTTAGCTTCTGGGCTCCCTTTGTGACTCAAATAGTCAAACTCCCTTCCCATCGTGACCATAATTAAGGGATATAGTGGTGAGTTGCCTGAGCGTCGATTCGTAATGTGCCCGGAAAGTCTCGTATGGCCAGTAATTAAGGGATATAGTGGTGAGTTGCCTGAGCGTCGATTCGTAATGTGCCCGGAAAGTCTCGTATGGCCAGAAATTAAGGGATATAGTGGTGAGTTGCCTGACCGTTGATTCGTAATGTGCCCGGAAAGTCTCGTATGGCCAGGTTAACGAAAGAATCAGCCCTGGCATTGTTAATTCTAAGTAAATGAAAACATTGAAGAGATTGAAAAGCCTCTGACTCCCCAAGTGCTCTCACTATGATGCTTTTGAGCTTCATATCTTGTGGGGGAGATCTTTTCCTGATCTGGTTGAGGATGACCCCGGAATCTCCTATGATAGAAATATCTTTAATTCCCAATCTCTTTGCTAAGCTTAGACCTTTAAAAAGTGCATAGGATTCCACTTGATTGTTAGAAGCTATGCCCAGACTCTAAGAGAAGGTTGTTCTAATTTGTCCCCTTGGGGAAAAGATAACCCCACCTGCTCCTACCACCCATGGGTTACCTTTCGAGGCTCCATCAAAGCTAAGAATACGCTTCTGTTGGCTGCACATCCATTTTTCAAATTCCTTAGGAGGAAGCTGGATTTTCCATGAACAGCTAGACGACACTTTATAGCTGTTGTTAGGTGGGATTCCATCAAGAGGTGAGAAGTGGTCTAGCCATTTGGCTTCTGCAAGGGTTAACTCTTGAACTGTTGCTGCTTTGTGATCCCTATGTTGGAAAAAATCGCTCATTAAGCGCATACATTTATTAGCTACCAATTCGAAGGGAGAGTTAATTCCTGAAAAGATGGCTCTATTTCTTGCCAACCAAATCTTCTAGGTGACAAATTTAGGAACTGCCACAAACCTTTCTTTAAAAGACGGCTTGCAGATTAAAGAACCTTGGTATAGTGAAGCCCATTTGCTGAAGAGTTGGGTGGGAGAGGACAGCCAGATAATCCAGGGAGAAAGATCAGACAGAACCAAGGCCTAGACAGACTTTGCATAGGTGCATTGCAAAAAGAGATGACCAAGAGTTTGAGGTGCTTGATTGCAGAGGGAACATCTAAAGGGGCCATTAAAACCTCTATTTTGCAAATTTTCTCCTGTAAGGATTTTCCCATGCGTTAATGTCCAACAAAAGATGTTTATCTTAGGAAGACAATCTGATGCCCAGATTTTGCTCCAAACCTTTGCTTTGGGAGGGAGGTCTGAACGAATCAAAAGGGTTTCATAGCCAAAATGAACAGAGTAGGAGCCAAAACCCCAACCTCTGGAGTCAGAAGAGGACAGATGATGAGGGGTGCAGCCTTGCAAAAAGGAACAAAGGGACTGAAAAAGGGGGAGAAGGTGAGGGGGAGGATCCCCCAAAAACCAACCTACCCTGGAACCTGAAGGAAGCAATTTGGAGATATCAAAAAGGGTTTTTATGCCATGGGCAGAACACCAGAGCAAGAGAGGCTGGAGATCCCTATTTTCCTTGAGTGGAGGATTTCCCATGATGCTATCCTCCGAAAGGGAAATTTGTTTGCCATTGCCAGGAATCCATGTGGCCTTACTTTGGAAGAGCAGAAGGGAGGCCCTCAATAATTTCCAAATTGGTGACCCAGCTTTATGGGGGGGAGTAGAGTCCAGACAGCTAAGTTGATCTCCTGCCAAATATTTCTGCACCAACACCTTTTTCCGCCATGCTTGTCGACCTGTGACTAGGCACTAAAGAATTTTTGCGCCCAAGGCAATATTTGACAGGGTTGGGTCAAGAATTCCCAAACCACCATGACTTTTTGGTGCACTAACAATATTCCAATTTACTAGATGCATCCTTTTACTATTTGACTTTCCCCCCTGCCAGAGGAATTTTCTTAGAACTTGAGCTATGGAAGACTTCACACTCGTTGGAGCTCAGAGTGAGGAGAACTAAAAAATAAGGAGAGCCAGGAGAACTGCTTTTATCGAGACCACCCTTCCAGCAGGATTAAGCCACTAAGTACCCCAGAGGGTGAACTTGAAATTAATTTTATCTAGGAGAGGGGTCCAAGCCGAGCTAGCAAGATTTTTTAGACAGATGGGGATGCCTAGATACTTAAAGGAAGTCCAGTTCCCCTGAAGGGGAAATTGGAGAACACTCGCTATCATTTGAGAAATCTTTGTGCTCGTATTCCACACATAAATATGGTTTCATGAACTGAGGTTTTCATGAACTCATCCAAGACTGCTTTAAACCTTCTGGCAATAATGGAAGATGCCCCCCTAGCAACAGGGTGTCATCAGCAAATTGTGAGTGATTGATTCTTTTTGCACCATTAGTTATTTTGATGCCTGGGATGCTTTTGATTCTTTTGGCTTTCTCCAATGCTCTACTCGAGGCTTCTGCCATCAAGATGTAAAGCAAGGGGGACAGAGGGCAACCTTCCCTAAGTCCTCTTGAAATCTTGAGAATTTCGTTGGTCTTGAATTAATCATTGAAGCAATCCAAGGTGAGCTAATGCATGAGGAAATCCAGGCCAAAATACCAGCTCCAAACCCGAATCTGGCAAGCACTGCAAAGAGAAAACTATGTCTAACCCTATCAAAAGCATTTGCCATGTCCAGTTTAATCACCATTGCTCTTTCCTTTCTTTCATTGCTTGAATGGATTGCCTCTTGAACTATCAAGATGTTGTCTATCATCTGTCTTTTTTCCGCAAATCCACCCTGATTAGGGGAAATGAGGGTAAGGAGGAATGGCTTTAGACGGGTTGCTATGATCTTAGAGATAATTTTGTAAGAGATATTGCAAAGAGAAATAGGCCTGAAATGATTAAAGGAGGGTTAGATTCTTTAGGAATGAGGGTTAAAAAGGAAGAGTTTGTGTTACCACCCATTCTTGTCGATTTTTGCACTTAAAGAATCATACGCACTAGATCTGCCTTTATGATAGGCCAACAAATAATATAGAAATGTGTTGAAAATCCATTTAGGCTTGGGGCCTTATCCAGATCCATTTGTTGGAGCACCTCGAGAACTTTTGCTTATGTCACTTTGCCTGCTAGTTTGGTATTATCTTCATCATTGATGAGCCTTGGGATATTACTTAGAAAGCCTTCTTGAGCCTCCATATCCCCTTTCCCTTCCTCATATAAATTCTCGAAGTGATCCTTAGCTGCTTGGCGAAGCTAATTCTGGCCTGAAATAAGCGAATCACCCTCTCCCCGGATCTCAGAGATCTTGTTCCTCCATAGCCTAGCTTTGGCCTGCCGATGAAATAATTTAGTGTTCATGTCCCCGGCTTTGAGCCATAGACTACGAGATTTGAGTCTCCAGCCTACTTCCTCTGTCGTCAGGGCTTTTTGGTGTTTTTGAAAAATGCTTTGTTCTTCCGTCATCCTAGAGGAAATAGGGTCGATCTCCAGGTTGAGCATGATTTCCTCCATTTTTTCATTCAAGTCCTGAACTTCCTTCCTCTCTTGGATTGATTTGTTTTTGACCCATTCTCTTAAGACTTTTTTCATTGCTTCTAGCTTTTGTTCCCAAATAAAAACCGGGGACCCCTGAATCCAAGCTCTCAAGACGCCTTCGATAACTTCAAAAAAAACAGGATCCTCTGCCCAGCAAGGGTTAAAGCGAAAAAGGACAGGTCCAAAGGGGGATGGAGGGGATAGCCCTAAAGCAATGGGACGATGATCAGATCCCGACCAAGGGAGGATTCGAGAGGAGGGAACAAAGGATTCTTCCAAAATACTACTGCTAATAAGGAACCTGTCAAGTCTAGTTGCAGACTCAACTTGCAATATGGCCTGGGCCTTGTCTCTTATTGGACCAGGTAAACAGACCAGCAATGGGTCGAATGTCCATAAGGTCATAAGTGGAAAGGAGGTCTTCCATGTTTTCCTCGAAGACCTCTTTGACTATAGAGCCTCCTCTTTTTTCAGAGTTATACAGAGTAGTATAGAAATCCGCAACAAAGATAAAAAAGGTTGGTCCAAGCCGGCTCTGGAGAGAAAATATGGAATTCCAACACATCTCTTTATCTTTGTTTATAGAAGGCATATATATTTAGAAAAGAGAAAAGCTTACCAGATGGGAGGTGCAGAAGCGAAACCAACAACCAATTTGAGTCACTTTCCCATTCTTCTAGTTGAAACAAGAAACCCTCTGAAGGCCCCTTTGGAACTAATTGTCTTTCCTTGACTTGTCTGCCAAATATATGAACTAGCTTGAAGTACATCAGTATCCTTCATTTTTGTTTCCTGGAGCTGGAGGACATGGGGTTTTTCAAATATGAGAAGGTTTTTAACCATTTCTTTTTTGTTTTCACTTCCTAGACCCCTACAATTCCACGAAACGGCCTTGATCATTTAGGAGATTGTTTAGGGTTTCCCCCTTTTGAGGGGGCCGAGCCACCTTGGTTTATGGTAGGCTCGGATTCCTTCTTGGTATGCACATCTAGCGTACTATGTTTTCCCATATCTATCTCTCTTCTTGTCGTTGCTTATCAGCGTTGATTGTTCGATTTCCTACCTGGCTTTTTGGAGGGTTGGGTGTTGACGTTCCCAGAGTCTATTTCTTCTTTTGAACTTTCTTCAATTTCCCCTTCCTCTTGGTGCTAGGGGACGGATTGCGGAATAACTGGAGGGGCTGGGGGGACTCCTCCCGGCTCCAAGGCCTCATGGTGGGTATGGGACGCCTCCAGTTCCGGATCTTCTTCTTCTGAGAGAATCTCGTATTGATTCTTTGTTGGAATGTCACTCTTACTTGCGCCTGTCGAGGAGGTGGCGAGAGCTTCTTGTGATTTTGGATTGGAGGGAGGTCCCTCCTGAGGAGGAGCTTTTTCAGACCGATGCGTCGCCTTAGGATTTTGCTTCTTTCTTTTAGGTTGTTGCCATTGCTCTTGCGCCTCTGTTGAGGGCGCTTCGAGGGTGACTTTGGGCATCTCTTAGCAAAATGTCCATATTCGTGACAGATCTTGCATTTAAAAGACAGTGGTTCGTAGTCTACTTCCTACAAATAGGTCCAGTTATATAGCTTTAGTTTAATGGCCTCAGGTAGTCCTTTTTCCAAGTCGACCTCCACATAGATCCTGGCACAGGTTTGCAAACCCTCTCTTCGCTCAGCTTTGTCTATATACCAACCTAGTGAGTTCCCAATTGCTCTGAGAGTTTCCTCATTCCAACAATGAAGAGGCAAGTAGGGAAGACGAACCCAAATTGAAACTGTCGAAGGGATATCATTCTCCAGATTGAAATCTGGAGTCCATCGATTCAGATGGAGATCACGGGCCCCCATGAAGTAAGGGCCACTTCTGAAAATGAGGTCTCGGTCCTCCTTTTCTTCAAAGAGGAAGACAAAGAAACCCATGGACAAAATGAGTGAGACATTTTACCTTTCAAGTGAGGTTTCCAGTTCTTATCGATCCAAACTGCTATTGATTTCGATGAGGGCCAGATCTCAGTGAACTGACCGACCAAACCATGATCCACGAATTTCAAGGCAAGAGATCTAGAACCAGCCGGCACTGGAACCTCAAGAATTTCATCCAACTTCACAAATCGCGATTGGGACTGCTTTGGCTGCTTAGGGAGGCCGGCAACGAGGGAGGCGAAGGTTGCAATGTCTCCAGAGGGTGGGGGGGCTAAAGAGCCCCCACCAGGAGACGCCATGGCAGCTGCAAGTGAAGGTAAGCTAGGGTTTCCTCAGAGAGAGAGAGCGCTCCTTGCTGCATTTGAATTGCCCATCATATCCAACTTGATTGTTTAAAAAAACACAATGTGGACTCCCTGTCTCCTTGTACATCACAAATAACAAGCAAAGCACTTGGTCCTTAACAAATGGTTAAATTTGAATTTTACCCATGGCAGCAACCACCTAATATGTGCTTCCAAAATCTTCTAAAGGTTTTACATAGTTCTCTCTTCAATTAATTTTTATGAAAGCAGATACAACTATTTAAGTTAGATATGCTCATTGGGAAAGGCTACTAATTCCATGAGCCATACTGGAACTCATGCCACAGAATTTTACACTCCAGAATGTTTGCCTGAATGGGGCATTTTACCATCCAGAATGGATTTTTTCTTTGTTGGTCATCTTTTTGACTTGCACTCCATGACAGTCATGGACGTATAAAACTGTCACAATTTGGTTAATAAGTAGATATTGTTATGGATTTTATAAGAGAAAACAGGCTGCACAAAAAGAACATATATGATGTATAAAACTGACAGCCGAATGGAGTTAAACCTCACAACCATGTCTAAAGACATAACGAAGAATCAAATGGACTACCAGGCCTCTTTTGTCAAGAATTTTAAAAGATAATGCATGGAGTTACACCTCACAGCTATCTCTAAAGATAACAAAAAGAATCAAATGCTATGAGCCTCTTCGGATGGGCAATTTCAAAAGTTCCTGAGAACAGAATTTAGTTTGAGGTGAATGAAAATAAAGTCAAGCAACTAATTAGATGATGAATTATCTGCTAGGTAAAACCAATGGCCTTAGTTGAAAAAAGGTTGAAATTTGGCATGGAAGAAGCAAATCCCCGAGTATCAAAATGGCAGATAAGTCCCCATTGCTAACAAGACCAAAATTCACCTCCACATCTTATAGATAACAAACAGCAATCAGCATGGACGTGATAATTTATTTTGCTGGTAAGCACAATCCATCCTGTATATCTCTGAGGAAAGGCAAGCAACACAAACATTGTTCAACTGCAACGAACTTTTTGACACCTTAATAGCCAGACCTAAATGTTAAAATAAACTCCATGCGGTGATAATAATTAATAGTCGTCTTCTTTTATAGAGTGAATATACCCATCATCCATTCTCTTGAAGCCTCAGTTGAACCACATGCTTTCCACTGCTTATGTGGATGCTTAAAGAAAAGATTTCTTATAAGAATCATCAGGTGAATGCTATCAAAAACACAACTGTGACTGACATCCTAGCTGACTAATAAGATCTTACCCAATGTGCAACGCATCTAACATATAGCACTGTTAAAACATGAATGTATTGAATAATGCATGGTTTGGAAGACTAGCTTCAGTGGAGAGATGTATCAAATGGTAGAGACAATCCAACTATATTGAAAACCAGCATTAACATCGTTGAATATGTCCATCACAAATTCTTGTGTACTAAGACTCTTTAAGAACATGTTCCACAATGAGATTGAAGAACTTGTACTTTCCAAACCTGTATAGCATGGTGATGGTTATAACAAAATTTGCTAGAAATAACAGCTAGTTTAAGCCCAAGTGAACTACACTAGATAAGCAATAATCGATTAAAGCAGAGATCAACTTACATGCATACCTCACAAAATTGCCAATGTCCTCCAAGAAACACAAACCATGATGCTTATATTTCTATAGAAGTCTCAAGTCAGCCCTAAATGTCTAGCAAGCATAAATCCAAAAAGCAGCAGGCCAAGGAGTCATGAAGCTAGAAACAAATATTATATATCAGCTGATGACAATTGACATGAAGGTATCACATGCTTTAAATAGTTACTATAAATGGGCACTTTAGAACAAGGTAACCATTTGCTAACAGTAATTCTATATATTGTACCAACTAATGGTATGTTATAACCTTGAGAAAGTATATTGCAAGCTATATCCCACTGACATGCTTTGTCAAGCATAAATGTGATGAGGTACTTTATTTTGTCAACAGAATGTCATAATATATTTACTCAGTGTGAAAGATGAACGTTCCTAAATTCAACTTTCAATGAGCATAATGTATGCATCCACTCATTTTTAAGGATAAGAAGAACTACCTCTAAGCTATTTAATTGCAAATCTCATTTCCAGTGGAATTTATCTATGATAGTATGAGTTTTGGTATTGGAATAAGGGCTCCACTGAAAGTAAAACTTGAACTATTTGTTGTTCACTGGTGAACCTCATCCTATGTGGCAAGTGGATACACAAGGGTTGATGGTGCCATAAAGGGTCCTTTAAATTTATTTTGGTAAAAGAGCTAGCTTGGGAATTCAACCAATATTACCAGTCTCTGTTCAAGGAAAAACTCCACAAGGCAGAAGAGTCAAGAATTTGACTCAGCTCAGGAAAAACTCGGCAAAAGCTAAAAGTGAAAACGACTCATTTCGCACGGCTTCTAGGCATGTTTAGGCATTTTGGCAAGTCAAACTTGGGTTGACCAAATTTGACCCAAGTCTAACTTGGTCAAGCCAAATTTGACTCGCCCCAGGTCAGCTTTACTCATTTTGCTTGTGAGCAGAGTCAAAATCATGAGTCTGGTACACCGATTTCAACCCTACAAGGAAACCCAGGTAAATTGGGGATTGTATACTATAGTTAGCTTACATCACATATGACCTCATTTATACAATTGTTGAACTTATAAATAGATGTAGATAAGGAGCATCTTGAAAAACCATTCTAGAAAGCAAGCAGTTGATAAAGTTCTCAGCATACTAAAGCAAGTATTGAGACCTCATTGTACTAGTCATATTCATGAGTAAAGTCTTAAGCAACTAAACATAATAATAAATATTAATATATCTAGAATACTTGATATGGATATCTAGCTTGCCATGAATAAGAATTTCTATGAAAGTAGCAAAAGAGTTGAATCATGTATGAAGATGCAACAGATGGCCAGCAAACTCTACCTCAAGAGTCAACAATGAACTAAGGAACTAATTGCCAACAATGGATCATCTAGGACCGCATAATAGCAGTGCTGTGAGACTCTACAATGACTCTCGAGTTTTGCATAGTCTTTTCAAGTCCCTTCTGAAACGAGTACTCAGGGCTAACCTAGCCCAAGCTCGCCATGACTCATTGAACCTCAGCAAAAATCAAAATATAAAAGCCCCAAGGGTTAGTTCAATCAGGTGAAGCATCCACCCAAAGCATGTTGCCAACAGGGAGGCTATTATGGCTGGCGGTTGAACTACCATCCATTCAGATAGTCCAGGGAAGAGGGTGGATTTCACAAGGCTTTCCTTCGAAAAAAGAAGAACAATATAAAAACACATAGTGCCTTTCACAAAATGATTGAATGTTAACGACTGCCACATGCCTCTATGATTTTCTTTGTACTAAGTTAATGCTTCTAATTTGCCGAAAAGGACGCATACTCATAATATTTTACGTCAAATTTTAGGATGCATGTGTGCAATTCCAAAGATACATCTTTAGATTATCTTGAGAATGACCCACAAATTCCAATGCTACAGGCAGGAATTAGATGACTGAAGACTGCAATTGTAGAATTTATGTGGCCTTACATACAAGAAATCCAAAGTTCAATGTGCAAATCAAGCAGCTTAGACTTACTATGATGCAAAGGAAAGTCACCTCATCAATATGACCATACTAATGAAAAAGGAAACACTGGATCAGATTTATGCAAACGATTTAACAATCATATACTGTGATTATCTACAGCCAAAAAAAAAAGTTAAAACTTGACTTAAAGAAGTGTTTTCTTTGATCCTCATCACATGGCAGCAGATGCAAAAAAAATATAGAAAACAGGACAGATTTAGGCTTAATATGCATGCAGATCACCTTTTCTTTTTCTCTGTTGTTATTTTTGTTGGTCTCACAGAGGATCTTCCTCTTACTGTAGAATTCTTCTCTAAATGCTTCTGCCTCATCCATAATTTGATGCAGCCTCTCCTTCTCACTTCTTTCCTTCTCTTCAAGTCGGATTGCATTTTGACTGCAAGCCAAAATACACACAAAAAAGAGAGTATCATAGAATCAGAAACAAACTTTTTTCCATTGAACATGTTATTCAAAAAAGGCCTATGATAAAGAGAACCTATCAACAGTGATTTACGAAATATCAACTTGCTTTCTTTGCACAACTTTTCAGTCTATTGGTTGGAGGTGGAAGGTTCATTGAGCACAGGTTCCCAGCATTCTATGTAGCTCTCAGAATCCAGATACATCAATTTAGGGATTACTTTAGGCAGAATGGTACACAGAAAAAGATGAAAGACCAGAAGAAAAAAACTATTATTTACAGTACACTGATCTCTTTTCAACCCTACGGGAAGCCAGAAACACTTTGACTTCCTCAGCTCAGGTATTATCTGTAAGTATATTATGATTCCTTTGTTTGAGATTTAGTTCGCAAGAACCATCTCACTATATAGGTAAGATCTGGATTACCGGTTCTTGCCACGTAGAGACTGCTTCTATACATATTCCCTAGGAACCAGCACCAAAAATATTTGATAATTGAGAATGAAGATTTGCCTCAATCTTTTTCTAAATGCTGCTTATATTGCTTCATGGAACAAGAAGTACAACATAGGACAGAGTTACAACACACAACAAAACTCCTCAAATCCCCTGAAAGCTAGAAGGGGAAGGATTTGGTTCAATTTATACAAAATTAATTGCTAAAAAGATAAACTTTTCCATGAAAATGGTACACATGTGCATAGTTCTTATAAATTTTGCTAAATTTCTTACCACGTAGAGACTGCTTCTATACATATTCCCTAAGAACCAGCACCAAAAATATTTGATAATTGAGAATGAAGATTTGCCTCGATCTTTTTTTAAATGCTGCTTATATTGCTTCATGGAACAATAAGTACAACATAGGACAGAGAGTTACAACACACAACAAAACTCCTCAAATCCCCTGAAAGATAGAAGGGGGAGGATTTAATTCAATTTATACAAAATTAATTGCTAAAAAGATAAAATTTTCCATGAAAATGGTACACATGTGCATAATTCTTATAAATTTTGCTAAATTTGGAGCCCTCTTTTTGAAGAATAAAAATTCCCCGATATTTCTATAACTCCTTAAAACTCCACAAATCCCCTACAGCTAAAAGGGGAAGGATTTGCTTCAATTATGCCAAATTAATTACAAAAAAGCTAAATTTTTCCATGAAAACGATAGATATTTGCATAATTCTTATAATTTTTGCTAAATTGGGAGCTTTTCTTTTTGAGAAATGAAGATTCCCCAAGATTTCTACAAATACAAAAAGAATGTGACTCCTCAAAATTATCCCTTTCAAAGACATGACCTTATCCTAATATTCTGTAATGTATTATGATTTTTATTAGAATTATGCAACGAAAAAATAAGATTTGCTAATGTGAGAATAAAGAGAAGGATTTTATCGCATAGTGTAAAACAAACTTTGCCTTCTAGTCCTATTAAGAGAAGTGCATTAACAAGATTAAGTCAGATGAACAAGTGAGGCCAGTAAACAAGCAAATTGTAGATATATATTATGGGGAGCAAACAATAAAAACAGTCCTTGCTAAAACATACAATGATCTAGAAGAGGACATTAATTTATGTCTAATGACAATAATATAGACAGTGAGAAAGAGGCCAAAGAGAATATGTGACCTATAGCATATGCCATGTGAGAAAGCCAAACAAGAGATAGATAAGATAATTTTATTAATGTCCAATGAATGACCACAATAAGTAGGTCAATGTGACTCAGTAGTACATCCAGTATCAGTACATAGTGGAACTGTGAAAACACCTCTTATTGCTATGCTAACAAAAGCAGAAATAGAGCTAAGTATGAAGCATAAGAATGAGTACCACCTAAGAGCAAAAGCAAAAAAAGACAAAATCATGGCATGTAATAGCCCCAGGTTGATCCCCATGTTGTAAAGGCATATATGTACATATGCTTTTATAGGCCAGAGTGTCTGTGTGATATTAGGTTGAAGAGCCTGTATGCTGACAGGCCAGTGAGCCTGGCATTGTAAATTGTAACCACACTCATATATATTAATAAAACACATCGCGGCTGCAGACCAAGTCAGACAAGAGAGTATGGGGGGCTAGGACACCACGAGAGGGAAAGGGGGCTAGGGACTTAAGGAAAGGGGCTAAGTCAAGGGGGCTTAAACCAAGGAATATAATAATATATTCCTAAGTCCTAAGTATGTTTTTTATCCTACGTTCTCAACTAGGGGAACGGGTTCCCAAGTGGTGTGGAAAGTAGTTTCTTGGTTGCCACTTGTCAAAAAAGGAACATGCATATTTAAACCTTGGTTAAAATCATTCATTCTTGCCATTTTGGTCTAGGGAATATGGGGTCTAAGATAGTGAGCCACTATATCCATGTTACCTTGTGAACCCTGTGAATCCTACATGGATTTGGGTGTAAATTCTCTTTTGGTCAGCTTGGAGAAGGTTGGAGCCCTGGAGGGAGAATTGTCTGGGATAGGTTTCCCTGGGTGTGAGGCCTAGAGGGTGCCTAGAGACTCCATTATATCAGCTGGAGTTTCTGGAGCCGTTGTTCTTTGAGACTTCCTGGTCGGCTTGTGCTGGAGCCCTGGAAATGAAGTGGGGCAGCCTGAAAGACTACAATGCAGAGAAGGGGGTACACTTCCTTGGGTTGTGCAGGCAATGGGGAATGAAAGGTTGTAGGTTGGAATTATTGTTGGAGTTTGGTACCTTGGCCTAGCCATTGTTGGTGCTCACTGTGAGACCTTACTTGCTTAGGTAGCCTCTATCCTGGTGGATTCATGGCCCCAACTCGGGGTGACCTACTATTGAGAGAAGTGTATTAAAAATCGGTTGACTCGGACTCAACCGAGTTGACCAAGCCAACCCCAAAATTGGTCCGATTCGGTCATTTTGTTGACTTGATAGGCCAGTTTGGTACCAAACCGGTCAACTCAACCAAGTCAAGGATTGACTCAATCGAGTAGGTACTAGACCACACCAACATGCAAGATTAGATTTTTCTTTAAAAGGGTTTGACCAAAAACACTATCAATTAATGGTAATGTTAAATTCTTAAAGTAAAAGTTGACATTTCCTTTTACTTAAATTTTAAACATTACCATTAATTGTTTCAGGATGTTTGAGAGTGGGTCCAACCTCATCGGACTTCATATGGAGAAAGTAGAATTTCATATCCCATTCAAAATCCAGCAGACTTAACAGTTTTCAGGATTTCAGGATTGGTAGGATTGCAACATTTTCAATGGATTCTATCACGTATGACGATATGTGATTGGCATTTAATCAAGAGCACCAATCCCTTTATGTACCTCGATGTTGGTGGTATTGATTGTTGAACTCCTCTAACATGGCCTTAGCAATAATGTACCTTTCACTCGAACCAAAATCATTGATTAGGCATGTTAAGTTTTTTCTACAACCATATTATAAGGCTTCAATTACGTAGTTTCATCAAAATTGGGAGTTGTTCACTAATGTCTCTAGAGGATCGAGGTAGAGGCAAAGGCTAGACAAGAGGCAAAGCGTGATACTAATGATAAGGATCCCAATATAAAATTGGGAGTTGTTCACTAATGTCTCTAGAGGATCGAGGTAGAGGCAAAGGCTAGACAAGAGGCAAAGCGTGATACTAATGATAAGGATCCCAATATAAGCGATGGTCGAACATTGCTTGTCATTTATGTTTGTCATTTAAATGTCCTTGCTCATTTATTCATAATGCTTTCTTTCAAAGTTTCAATAATTTTTTGGAATCTTTAAAATTTAATTTCTTCATTAAAATTTAAATATTTTATGTAACTTTTAATAAACCGAATCATTGAAATCAGATCGGTCCGAGTCCAAGTCCGAGTCCAAGTCCAAGTACAAGTTTGAGTCAGAGTTGACTATCAACTGATTCCGAGTTTTAAAACATTGGTTGAGAGTGCTAGAACAGCAGCATCTATGGTTGGGTGGAACGTCTAAGATCTGGAGCCAATTGGTGTTTTTCTAAAAAGATAAATGTTTTGTTATGTGCTTATATGTTGATTAATGTGTGGTTATTTGTGTTTAATTATGTTATGTTATAAATGTTTATAATTATGAATGGAGTTATATGCTGTTAGGACATCTTAATTGTTTCATATGCAGGGCATATTATTACTGTTGGTATCAGAGCCTTGGCAGAGGTCTGGGTGTGCTATGAATTGGTATTAGAGCAGATCATATGGTGATATGAGCCTTTAGGAAGGCTGTCATGTTTTAATAAATGGTATCAAAGAAATAATGAGCAAGATTAAGGAAATTTTGAAAATCCCATATCTGACAGAGTTCAAGTTACAATGACATATATCCAGAAGTGAGTCTGGGGTGTGTTACATGACAAGTAGGAAGGGTGTCAGGCCAAAGCCGGATTGAACCAACATGTGCCCAAAAAGGACCAATGGAGTTTGTGGGATCCCAAAGCAAGTTACATCAGTAGTTATTCATAAATAAGTATGTTAAGGATTGAAAACAAAATGACACCAGCAACAATCTTAAGAGAAAGGAGTCAGAGAACAGAAAAAATTAATGAATTTGTATAAATTCCCAGTTTTAGAAAATAAACAAGGCCAAAGGAATCACAAAGTTGATTATGTCAAGATCTTCCATTAGCAAAATACTAACGTTGAAATGTGTTCCCACTGAGCAACATATATATAAGTATAACTGCATAAAAGCCCAAGTTCAATCTCCTAGTATACCACAGTCAACTAACCTGTAAACGAGGAAAACAAGATGCAAATACAGATGGGTAAATTATAAAGGAAGACAAACCATATAAATACAGAGTGTTATCATTAAGGAATAAAGGATTTATTAAACTAACAGGAGCTCAATTCAGACAGCAGAAGACACTGTTAAACAGGCAGGGAAAAAGGTCAATCAATTAGAGGAAAGGTTAACAAATTTCATGCAGACGCAACCCAACTGTGTTAACTTTTAAGGTTCAATGGAGTGAACAACTGTGATGTATCAAATGAAATGTGTGTTGTGACACAAAGTATTTTACTGAATTTATGAATTTCACGAGGATTGAGAATTCATATGTATGGACCTATAAAGCAGTGAGAGCTGAGGATAACTAGTCATGCACCAAGAGTTTATTCCACTGCCTGGCATATAATCAGTTAAGCATAGGTTCTGCCTATGTAGTGTTACCTGGTTTATAGATATATCATATGCTTCTATTTATTAGATGTTTATGGAAAAAACAGGTGATGCATGGCATAATCTATCTATATTTCTGTAACATGTCAACTCACCATGAATTAAGGCTTC
>ML782478.1:897665-947876 GCA_009831015.1 Picea engelmannii | reverse complement strand
TGTAGATGAACTGCCATGCACATAACCTCTCCGGGTCTCCTCCTGTACAAAGTCATCCCAAAGACGTTCCCTACCGGGAAGCTTCTCCCTAGCAACAATGCCCTCTACAAAAACAGCCCATTGTTTGGAAACACCATTCAATGTTGTTCTCACAAGATCACTGTCAACTATGGCTTCCCCCACAACTCCAAGTTCATCCCTTACCTGTGTCAATCTAGTAAGGTATGTGACCACATTTTCAGCCTTGGTCATTTTTATGCTCTTTAGTTTTTTCCCTCAAAACCATCTTTCGGTTCTCATTTGTACTCTGGTACAATTTAGTCAAAGACTCCCACATCTCATAGGCATGTGTCTTTCCCATCAATTGAGGAATCAAATGATCCTTGATGGCATCAAGAATAAATCTCTTAGCCTTGATACTCTTCTTAATATAGGTTGCAAGAAGAGTAGCATCAGTAGGTACCACAACAGGATGAGTAGTGGTATTTTCCACAATGTCCCACAACTCGTTCTCTTGCAAAAGCAAGATCATCCTCTCCTTCCAAGCACCAAAATTTGTTGCCCCGTCAAGTCTGTCCTCAACTCTCAAACCAATAGCCATGACCCTTTTTCTGCTGAAAATCACAAATTCAAAAATCTGCCCTGTGAAGTGTCTGTTGTCCCAACTTTTTGTCTGTTGAAATCTCTGCTTCCCTTCAACTCAACTATGATACCATGTTAAAATTTCAGACCCCAACCTAGTTTCAGTCTCGCTGATTTTTCAACCAAAGTTAAATGCCTAAACCCAGTTTCAACACAGTTTCAGCATATAAAAACTTAGCAGAAAATAAACTTCAGAACTGAAACATGAGGATTCTGAACATCGTTTTCAACGCAGAAATAAAATATCAGCAGTATGCAAAACTCGGAAAATTTAGACACAAGAATTTTCAGTCTAACTTCGACCTTGGAAAAACCCACAAGGGGAAAACCAGTGAGAGAGGGCTTTTTCTTATTATTGAGCTTCTGAGAAATTTCTTTTACAGCATATTCATCTTCAGAAATTTACACAAACTTATCTGGACTTTCTTTTGCAAAAAATCCTTCTGAACAGTCCTAGAAAATGCTCCTCGATTTCTGTCCTAGAAATCCGTACCATTGTACGGCTGTCCCAGCAATTAATGTTGTACGGACTGTCTCGAAATTCATGCCAAAACTCTGCTAAGACTGTACGCAAAACCCAACATGAACAGCTCCTTGAAAACCGTGTTGTACGGCCCTCAAAATTCGTGCCAAACTGTACGGACTGTACGAAAATACACTCAGAAATTAATTGCAGCAGTTACCTCGATTTCTGTGCCAATAAATGGTTGTACGACAACCTTGGGATGCATGCCAAACTCCTCAGAAATTATTCTGTTGTCTCCCTCAATTTATGTGCATGAAAAATGGTTGTACGGCTTCTAGAAATCCGTACCATACGGTCTGCATTAATGGTTGTACCTTGTCTTGATATTCGTGCTAGCTTGCTGCCTTGGGATGTGTGCCCAGCTCTGCAAATGTTGCCTCTATCTTCTCCAGCTCGACCTCCTCTCTTTTCTCTCTTGCTCTCTCAACAAGAAAATGGATGAACTACCCACAATGGGTGCGCCCTCTTGCCCTAATTGACCTCATGAGGGAAGGTGAGGGGTTTTCTAATCTAACGGTTGAGATTAGATTAGATGGGTGGCTCAGATTTGGTGTCTCTTCAATCACCCTCACTTTAGTCATAAAGTTATCTTTTAATTTGCATCTCACAAATTAATTTGACTAGGACCCACATTAGGCACTTTCTCCGCCTTGGTACTTTTATTTTAATTAAAAATTCAACACTTTGTGAGCTCTTCTAGGTGGACCATTGAGCACATCCTCCTAGATTGAAGAATATTTTATTATATTTTACATGCAACCTTTCTTGGAGGGCGAATTCCATGTGAACCCATTTAGCTTTTGACTTCGTATAATACCAATTCCTAGATGGTTCTTCCACTCTTTAGGAGGCTTGTGTCCATATGTCTTAATATTGTCAACCATGAATCTCACTACTCCAAGATTTTATAATTTGTTGACTTGTCATGGATTTAGTTGTAAATATAATATATTTTATTGTATGAAAGATTTAACTCGCTCTATATAAGGAGGAGTTTTCTCCATTTTATTTGGATTTGGCAATTGGAGGATTATGGAGTGAAAGTAGTGATTGAAGAATGGAGTTTGGAGATGATAGTGTTGGGCTCCCTTGAGTATCAAATTTGAAGATTAATCGAAGATTGATATATTGATCCACTTTGTTGTATGGTTTATTTATGTTCTTCAATTGTTGTTCATGTTGTTGTAGATGCTTCTTGTTGTCATTCTTTTATAAAGGCTTCATAATGAATTCATTCATTTACGAGTAAAGCAATGTGAGGAGTTTCTCCCTCTTGCTTTATTTGTTGTTTTATTTCTGCACTTGATCTCCTTTCTTCTATCAATTAAGTTGCAGATTTGAAAGCACATTTCGGCCATAAAACAAAACCTTTATAATTTGATCGATGAATAGCAACCTTAGCCCTCCAAGACTAGTTTTTCTACAACACATTTCCAACAAATACTTAAGATTCAATTGTATCAAATTAGTTCCTTTTTACCTTGTGTACACACCCAAGCGATGAGTGTATCAAATAATTTCTTTGAACCAAGAGGTTGAATGTGGTAAACTAGCCCTTTCAACCATATAGCCTACTTCAAAGTAGTTGATTGTAAGTTGTAACACGCCAGTTCTTTCATTCATTCAATGGTTCATGACTCCATTAGCCCTTAGATTGATAGGCATCGGTTTTACATCATCTTATTTCCTTTTTTCTCCTCATCTCACTTTCCTCTCCTTTCCATACCCCCATTTCCTTTTCCATCCTATTTCATATACAACAACTACCACACGTTTTACTTAAGCTAACTCTTCATTAAATCACCTTGTACCCCCATTCTATAGCCTAGCAATCCTACCTTTTGGGGAAGGCCCCTTGAGTTGGAGAAGAGCCAACATAAAGAGGGAGGAAGAGCTACTAAGGTAACAATAGGTAGCCTTTGTAAGTTGCACAAAACTAGCACCTTGGTGATTGGGACTTTAACTTTTGTGGGTGCTAGATTTTGTTGTAACACTCTCAATTTCACTGATCGAACACCAAGATGTTACCCTTCGTTTCCCACAAAATATAGGTGATGATCCATAGATTATGTCCTTGTTTACAGGTGATGATCCTTCAACAAAATTTGTTTGGAATTTCAATGTTAGCAAAGTGATATGGGTGTTCGTTCATTAGTCCCGAGGGTTAGCTCAAACGATCTTGAGTCAAACGTGAGATCTCTCCCCCAGTGATTAGTTGGGGAAATCACAGGTTCAACTCTCTTGATCACCCCAGGGCTAAGTTACCAAGATTTGGATACAAATCCGCCAGATTTTTGAAAAACCAGGATCCGAATACGGCAGGTACACAATATAAGTATTTTTGATAATTTTTAAAAATAAAATTTACATAAAAATTTAAATATATGAAAAATTTAAAGTTGTAACTTTTTTATATAAATTTGTGTTATATAATATTTATATAAAACAACTAATATAATACTTTTAAATAATATTTAATATAGTCCATTAATTATTTTATATTAACACAAAACTTTAACTTGATAAATTAAAGTTATGAATATAAAAATATAGTTAATAAATTAAAGTTTTAACTTTTATCCAATCTCCAAACTCACGTCGTCGCATGCAAACTCCTCCCAATAACGTCGTCTTTTCGATCACGATCTCGATCCCAATAACAAGGCATCGAGCTTCCGCTCTCTGCCTCTTCGACCCTTTGCTTGAGTCCGTTCCGATCCAGCACGCTCACTTCTGGCTCGCTCTTTTCAAAACTCATGGGCGTAAGTTCATTTATAAGGGTCGATCACGATCTCGATCCCGACAACAAGGCATCGAGCTTACGTTCTCTTCCTCTCTGACCCTCCACTTGAGTCTGTTCCAGTCCAGCGCACTCACTGTTGGCTCGCTCTTTTCAAAACAAATGGGCGTAGGTTCATTTATGAGGGTCATCGGAGGGGCTTGGCCACAAGAACTAATGTAAGTATCCCTCAAGTCATACTACTCTAATCTATGGGGACAATAACCTATTGAAGCGGCATTAATAGGCAACCTCGTAAATGAATTGAACCACGCTATTTCCATTTGCGTCATCTTCCATGTCTGCAGTGGACCCTCAGTGGGAGAATGGTCGTGCAGAAGAATTCAGGCGTATCCAGATCCGATCTGAGGATCCGCAAATCTAGCCCCTAGGTCGATGGATCTGGTAACATAGCCCCAAGGGGAGGCTCCGTAATCAGGGCCGACAGTTTACTCCGTTTACCATCCACGGATCATGGGGAAGTACTCGGAGGGTTCTCGTGAGGATCTCCTTGGAAAAAAAGATACGAGTGTTCATTGCTTCTGACTTTTTTGTTTTTAATATTTTTTTTTAGCTACAATGCTTACTCGCTATTTCTTCCATCGAATTCCTGATTTCTTTAGTGACCATAGGCAATGGACTGTTTTTCTTCTTGAATAGAATTGAATTTTAAATAAACATCATATCGCAACTAATGACAATGTTGACTTTTTAAGGTCACGATTTTCCTGAATTTGTTTGTAATGGTCAGACTTCCAAATGTAATTTTCCTTCAGATTTTCTTTGCAGCAGAGTAATTATCTTTCAACGAAAGTTCTGAATTGTAAATGGCCAAGGGACAATGATGGTCAAGGACCAAGATCAGAGAAACTCTAATAGAATGAATGTGGCCAAAAGTCAGATCAGACAGGGCCAGATTAAAATGTAGTTTTGATACCAATGAAATGAACAAGGTTCATCATTTACTAAAAAAATATCCAACATACCAAGGACAATAAACAGAAATCCATAAAGGATGAAATATATAAATATAATGGATAAGATATGATTGAATGATATGATATGTTTTACAATGATAAATGGCCTTTGTATTTATAGGCCTCAAGGTGACCTTTCCCGTAAAGCTATGTCTTTATATGATGTACTTTTTAATAATTAATAGCATAAGTTCTCTATTTATTTTTATATACATAAAATTGAGTAAAACATTTCACCACATTTGGATAATAATTTCAAAAACAAGATTTAGACTAGGTTTTTAACTTTTGAAGAAAATAAGCAAAAAAGAGAGCTCTTCAAGATGTATAATGAAATTACTGGAGTTGAGCTCATAACAAAAGAGATACAAGCCCCAAGGGGGGTTAAGCTCAATCAGTTGAAAGGGTGGCAGGGGTGGGGGGGATCAACATTGGTCCCAGAAAAAAAACTGAATTAACCAATGCTTGGGGACTAGGAACCTCCTCAAATAACCAAGTTGAGGCATATTCATTACTCCAAGGTTTGTATATGGCATTGGACACTCAGATTCAATTCCTTACAGTGGTGGGAGACTCAAACAAAATCATTTAGTCAATGAACAAAAAATCCCTTTTGGTTGACTACAAGTTTGCTTCCACATTGGCTCAAGACCCACAGGAGGCCACTAGATTTCAAAGGATCTCCTCCTATCAGGTCTCGAGGAAAAATAATCAACAGGCAGACTCTCCTGCAAATGAAGCAATTAACTTAAAAGTGGAGGAGCTTAGGGCCAATGGTTCATTAATATCCCAAACCATACCTTAATCAAATTTTATGCACTCGATGGTAAGTACCAACGATTTAATAAGCCACATGCCAATCACACACCAGCCCCATTTCCAAAGCAAGGTAATAAACGCAATGAGACCCAAGCTCCCCTCTCACATGCTCAAGCTTTCAGTGAACTGGGAATTTGAAGTTTGGGCCAGATTATATCACAAACAAGGTGGGATTATGGAGAGATGTCGAGCGTGACACCGAAGGGACTGGAAAACTACCTCACCTGGTCAGTCACTGCTTGTACAGTTTAGTTGCTATCTCTATGTTGGTTTCGTTCATTCCCAGTTTGGCGAATTCAAGGTATAAGAATATTTAGTAGGATTGTTTGTTCTGAGTGCTTCTGGTTCAATGGAGATTCATTTCTTGCAAACTTTATGTGATTTGGGTCCTGGGTTCTCTAGTCTTGTTTGCTTCAGTCTGCTTAAGTAGATATTTTTGAATTGGGGGAACTGTCTCTTTGGATATGTTGTTTGTCAATCCAGAATTTCAAAGTCCTTTTTTCAGAAAATAGAATCTGCTCTCTGGTATGGGTGTTGTGCTCTCCGGTTTGGTTTGACATATGCTCTTGAGCACTCTACTGGTATTTTAAAGGAAGTCTTGGGAGTGATTCTATGGGTTTGTCAGTTTCTCGTGTTCCAGTTTCTCCTTCCGGATTGGTTCTGTCTTTGGATTAACATCCACGGATTTCAAAGAGTTGCAAGAAACTAGGAGAGTTCTTCAATCCCACAAAGAAATGATCCAAAGCAACAAAACTTCTATATTTTCAGTAACTTCCAAAGTCCATGACAATGAACAGCAATCCATTTCTGAATTTTCTTCAATCATGGGCACATTGGTTCAGCAGAAACAACAAATTGCCATCCTTGAAGCTAAATGCAGCATGTTAAGGAATATGGTGGTCAATCTACGTAAACATGCTCAATCTGGGGCATCCAATCGGTGAATGTCTATGAATTCAGATCAAGGGGAACTAGAAGAAGAGGACACTATGCATCAGCTCATCAAGGACATGGAGATCGGGGACCAGGAGTCTGTCCCAACCAATATAGGTCTGGAAGAGGTCACCAGCCATCATATTTTCCATTAAGTTAATGTTTTTTAAAGTTATTAGCATATTGGGCATTTACTGTAGAATCTATAGTAGCAACTAGCACTGGGAAATTTTGCCAGCTGATATACTGTAGAATCTATAGTAGCAACAAGCACTGGGAAATTTTGCCAGCTGATATATGTAAGCTTTGTATTTTGTATGCAAGGAACAAATTACCTTGCCTTAAATCAGTGGACAAACAGTATGATGTAATAATGTTGCCTAGCATAGCTACAGCCTTTTGATAATATAAATTACCCAGTTTCAGTTTAAATTAAAAAGCTCAATCAGTTGAAACATCCACCCAAGGCATGTTGCCAACAGGGAGGCCATAGGTCCCAGGTTCAAGACCCATTCAAGGGAAGAGAGTGATTAAATAATAATAAAAAGTCCAGCCAACAGCTAGACCTGCCAACCAAGCATCTTCACAAATTTCATTGATGTATGGTTCTTGCATGGTTAGTTCTCTAGTTTTTGTAATAAGCTTCAATCAGCTTCTTCGTTTTATAATTGTCAGTAAACCATGTGACTTATTTCTACTACTAAGTCTTATTATCCAAGGGAAGTAGTTGTATGAGAAATCAGCCAAAGCATTGCTAAGCGGTATAAATCAGCGTAGGAGTATGGCTGGGCTGCCCCTGTTGTGAACTAATATATTTCACAAAATTAAAAATTAAAAACCATTTTGTTCCAGTAAATAAAAATAAAATAAAATAGAACTATCCTTAAAGAGGTCTTGATACTACTAGCATTTGTATAAGTTCAGTAATGGAAAACAGTAGAATAAGGTGAAAAGGAGAACTATTTTTTCAATTTAATAGTTGAGTAGCAGATATCATTTGCTGGGATGACAATGGAATCCTTTAAATTTCACAACATTTAGACAATTTGAAAAACAAGCTCTAGGGTAGGCTTTAAAGTTTTGAAACAAGTAAGCAACAAAAACAACATTTCAAGATGAATGATGAAATTATTGTTGCTCGGCACATAACAAATTAGCTACAATAAAATCAAGAAAAGAGAGAAAAATAAGACAATCAATGTGGAACGAAGTAAAATTCAATGGTATTCTGGGCATATCCCCACCAAAACACTGAAAGAAGGACCTAGCTTACACAGGCATGAGGATGACGTCTTAGCAAGGTTTCGAAAGCCAATAACCTTCCACTGCCGGAATAAGTGACCATGTTGGAGAAAATAAAGCTTACAGAACTATCAACAAAGAATAACCTAGTGCCTATTCAAACATAGTTTCAAACAACAATTTCGAGTACAAAATATGGTACAAAGTTACAAACACTTGTGCAACTTCAAGAAGTAAATTGTGCCATTCAGATGCTGCACTTCACTGATACTAAAGGTACGCAAAGAATATGAAAAGGAAATATATCTAGAATAAGATCAGTCAATGGGCATAACAAGCATAATTGTCAAGTCTTTAAAATTAGGCAATAACTGAAAAGAAATTATCAATTGCAAGCAATTCATAATAGGTGTTAGTTTAATTTGGGGTGGCAGGTGCAGGGGGGCTATTATAAGCCCTGGAGGAACAACAGCACTGACATATGCTTGGGGTCTTGGTATTGCATCAAATAATTTAATGGAAGCTTATGCATTAATGCAAGGGCTAAAGTTAGCAATTGAAGCTAACATTCGATCTTTGATCGTCAAAGGGAATTCAAAGCTCGTCATTATCAAAATGGTGTTTCCAAGACTGTTGTTGCTGATCATACTCTTGATGAAATACTCGACCAAGCTAAAAAAAGGCCCTTAACTTCTCTAGTATCAGCTTCTTCCATGTGCTTTGGGAGAACAATCAAGTTGCAGATCATTTTGCTAACAAAGCCACCCTTTTATAAGAGGGGGTTATTAGCATCAATGGAAACCAAGATAATCAACCCATTCCTTAGTATCAATGAGGCATAAGCCATGTATCAAAGAATTAAGGCATCACATGGCCGAGTGTGTGATCCTCGGACCATATCATAGGAATAGTTATGAGATGAGACAGGGGGCTCATTTCCACATACCCTCAGTTATGGTGTTGCACATTTATGTGTTTGGGAACAGAGTTATTCTTAGTTGCAGTGGGATTAATTGGATGGCACTATGGAGGAAGCAGCACAAGTTCGCCGGAGCCCTGGTAAGCGCGTTGGTGTTTCGATTATGGCTGTAGAATTTCGATGAGCCTCTTCCTCGGGAATTCAGGTCTGGCAAACTCTTGATTGCAGAATTTGGTTTTTCTTTGGGAAATATCGTTGGTTCATCCTTGCTTCAATTCTTCTGCATTCTTGCTCTGGTATTTTATTTCTGATTTTGAGAAAGCGCAGTCTAGTTCCCAGTGGTATGGTTCTGGTGGTTGGTTTTTTCTCTGTGCCTCTCAAGTGATTTTCTTTTTAGTTCTCAGGATAGAGGTCTGGTCTTCAGAACTTTAGTGAAGGCCTTTTGGCCCCTTTGGTGTGGCATTTCCGTCGTCTATATGCTCCCATTTGGTAACTCGCTCTTTGCTGGGTCTGGGCGTGGACTGTTCCAAGGTGTTTGAGAAGGTGAATTGGTGTTCTCCCTATACCTCACAATGGATTATCGGGAGCTGAGGGAGATTAGGAGGACCTTGAGAAACCATGCAGAAGTTATCCAAGCAAACAAGGCATCAATTTACACAGCAAATACACAGATTCATGGGAATGAACATAATGTAGTATCTTAGGTAGCAACAATTATGGGCACACTTGTAAAGCAAAAGCGTCAAATGGTCGTCTTGGAAGCTAAGTGTAATATGCTGCGGACTTTGGTGACTAACATGAGCAAGGGAGAGATCATTCAGGGGCATCAACCAGGTCCAATCAGTGAATTCCAATTATGGCAAGTTCAAAGAGGAAGCAATAGTGCACCAGCTTGATGATGTAAATGGAATTGTGCAGCCAGCTCCGAAAACAGGAAAGACAGCACTGGAAGAAGCGGCTAGTAAACACGCCTTTTGTTAAGTTTTCATGTTTTGTAAGGTTATTAGATTATCTGGTTTGTTTTGTAGAATATACACCTCTTAGAAGTACTGGGTTATTTTTCCTATGGACATCATTAGGCTAGGTTGCTGGTCCATAGATAGACCAGAAATTTGCTACAGTTGGACATCTTTGAATCATTTTTGGATGTAATCTCTCTGCAGCTTGCTGCAGCCTTTTTACTTGATATAAATCTACCAGTTACTGTTTAAAAAAAACAGATGTTAGTTTATTTAAACAATGTTGAACCACCATCTCACACGCAATGATGATTGCCTTACAACAGAACACGTGTTGATCGTATGTTGCCAGTAGACCACTAGTAGAGACAATGCTAGCAGCTCGGAATGAACAATGTTGATCAATGCAAACATGTAATGATGGCAACCAATTAATAATCAACAGTTTGCAGACAATTAGCCTAAGTGGGCCACTTCATTGGCAACTAGCTTGCTACTAAGCTTCTTTAAAGGAGGCTTGTCTTATCTGTACATTAGTTAGAATTGTATTTTTGTTCTATTTCTAGGCAAGGAAAACCAAATGCTAAAAAAATATTGATTAGGCATGAATTTCTACCCGATGTATGCTATTTATTTTCCCATAGCATATCTTCGATGCCATGTATCCTTTGTTCCCACAAAGGCCATTGAAGGAAAATGATGAATAAGTGATAATGAGACAAAATGCAAACTTCTACCCATTTGTAACCGATTTTGTATCCATCTAGCATAGAGATGCTATTAAAATCAGATAAGTTCATTTCATTAGTAGTGACCTTTATGTTAGCCACATCTTTTCTCTAAAAAATCAATGGAATGCACATAAACATCAAGATTCACAAACAACAGATTAGATCAGCAAGGAAATAGAAATTGGGTCCTTGAACGCCTGGGAATTCAGCTGATAACAGTTCCTCTTTGGTTACAAGGCAATTAAAATGTGATGTAGAAAGGCTAGGGGGGGTATTTCTATAAAATTTAAAAGCAAAATAAAAACTCGATAAAATATTTTAGTTAAATATCTAATGTTACAGATATCACCCATATAGATTGAGATTCATGTTTATGCCAAGATTGATGGACACTGACTATCATTCTGGTCTTTGAAGAACCATTTTACTGCTGTTAATAAAGGCAAGTTAAGTTCAGTAACCTTTTTCGATGATCTATTGCAACATTTCCCCTAAGTTCTTAGTTCTATCTATAATTTCACAAAGGACAAGATTGAACAAGTCTGGGCAACTTCTTCCAGTTTTAGGATTTCAAAAGCACGTAGCTTTATGTTCGGCATTCTGAATATGCATACGTTTTCTTACTTCGTTTTCTCCTTCTTTAAATACTCGTTGAGAAACTTTAAGGCAATGTTGAAACCAATGTTGCAAATATCATTTCGGGGAATATATTGCAGAGGGTCCAGATAGAAACTTATCAGAAATATCAGGGACAATATCAGAAATTATTGGAAAATATCGGCATGCGTAAATTTTGACCTGAAAAGCTCGGAAAACTGGCAACCTAAAAACCTAGGAAAATCGGAAGAACTCGAGAAAAAATCTGAATGACTCGGCAAAATATCGTAAATCAGGGGGAGTAAATAGGAAAAAAAATAAATCGGGGGGATTAAATAGGAAAAAAAGAGTCCATTTCTCGGAGATATTTTCAACTGGGTGATTGCAAGAAACTCCTGTGATAGAATTTGTTAAAAACCAAATTATCTCAATTACGGCCGTTTCACACAGACCCATATTGCTGAATGGACTAGGTTACGTATTTTTGAAGAGTCTATCTGGTGGATGGGACACAATACCTTAAACGAAACTCTGTGAGAAAGGGGGATAACTAACTAAACTCAAACTCGTTTTACTTTAGCAAGCTGTGGGAAATGACCGTTAATATTATGATCCTGAAAGTCGTCCCGATTTGTTAGGTCAGATTCATCAACAACCCCTGAAATTTTCTTTGATTTAATAAATCAATTAACATCTAATGTTCTGGAGCTGAATTTTACATAATAAAGCAAATCACCAATCAAAACTATTGAAGTTTACTCTAACAGAGCAAATCAGGGTTAAATCTAGGGTATCGCTGTTGAAATTTGCATTAAATAAGCAGATCAGATAATGAATTTTGTCTACGGTGAGTGACATGTAACAAAAAAAAGATTTTTCAAGATGTAGGAAGTTACCGTCTCCATTCGCGAAGCATGAAACCCTCGTCCTGCTGCATTTCTTCGGGGGAAGGGAGAATTGGGCCATCGGAGGCGAGCGGGGGCATGCCATAAAGCCCATTGACTTCAAAGGGCTTGCCGTTGATCTCGGACGCTTGGGGAGAGTAATCGCCCCCAAAATCGACATGGTGAGAGGATGATCCGAAGCTTTGGCTGAACATGGGGGGAGTGTCTGGCTGCTGCGGGGGAGCCTCGTCCTCTGAATTGTTCATGTAAACGGCCGGAGGAGGTACCTCGTAGGCGTTTCCGTTGTCGAAGTCGTCGGCGTCCTTGGACTCGTCGGCGTCGGCATCGGCGTCAGCATCGTCGACGGGGAATTGATCCGGCGACCTGAAGGACGAATCGTACCTCTGCGAGGGCAAGCGAGGATCATAGCCGATGTAGCCATCGTCGAAGGGCCGAGTTGAGCCTCCCGCGAGCTCGTCTCCGCCCCCAACATATGAATCGAATCCCGACATTCTCGCTTTCCTTTTAGGTGGTATGGAGTTCAAATCGCAGGGCGCGACGAGATCTAGCCACTGCCTTGATTGATTCGAAGATGCAAGACCCTGATCTCACCAGATCTAAGCTTTTAAAGATTGAACCACCTGGCTATGGTGCAGATTCAGAGTTCTAAACAATCTCAGATTTCTCTGTGCTTCGTTTCGTAAACCCAGAATCAGATATCTCTGTGATTTGTTCTGTAAACCCGGAAATGAGAACGGTGTTTGTACAAGTCATAAAGAGAGGTAAGGTGAGATATAAAGTGTGGGTGAGAGATTGATGGTGTGTGTAGAAGGATCAAGAGTGGGAAGTGAGTTGTAGCCTTACAAAGTAAAAGTAACTTTATGTTTGTTTGTTAGTATAGGTGGGAAGATATTAATTTAATAAAGGTGATTATGTTAAATGTATATTTAAATATTGAGTATTTGTTTGGTTTTAAAAAAAACATGTTTTATAACATAAAATAATTTATTTAGAAAATTGGCTAAATTATATTAATCATATAATTTGTTTAAATTTTTCTTCAAAAACAAGGATACATTACAATGCATACTGTTAAACTACATCCATGTTATAGGCACCAAAAAGAAGTAGGACTAAAGTTCACAGAAAAGATCTAGATCAATACTGAGACTTCAACCTAGACATCATCATATAATCACAGTATATCTCACAAAAAACAAAACATACAAAGGCTTGAAACTGAAAAAAAAAATAACAGTCCTACTCTCAAAAGAGCAAATGGATTCTAATATGTCTCCTAGGACCTTCAGCTCCATTAGACCAATGATAATAGGAGATTTTGCCCTTGGTTCTTTAAAAGCCTGCTTGGAAAGAGTGTTTGCTTCAATATTATAGCTTATGTAGATGTGTTGAAAGCTAATAGACTCGAATCTTTTTAATATAACTTTGATTCTAGCTTTCCATCCTTCAATTGCACAAACTTGAAGCCTATCTTTGTTTAAAATCCAATCAATAACAACTCTGGAATCACCCATTACCCGAATGTGATGTAATGAGAAATGATCTGCTAGCATGAGAGTGGCCCATGCACCCAAGAGTTTCGCCCTTATGTTGGTGCCTCTGCCACAATTAAATACCCATCTTGTGATTGTTGCATCAATTGTTTTTATTACACCACATGCACCACACAAGCTACCATCTCGTTGAGCCGCCCCATCGAACCGATGTATCATTTTGATGAGTGATCAAAATATCTCTCGGAAGTCTATCCTTCAAATGAGCATTGGTTCTATTTTGTAAAGCCAAAGTCTTATAAATCACTGCCTAAATAGAAGGGGTGGAATCTTCAAAAATTGCTTTATTTCGTTCAATCCATATGAACCAACATATATGAGTTGCAATATGAATAGGGATTGTCTTTTCTTCAAACCAGCGTTTAAAACAATCTGACATAGTGTTACCAATCCAACACTTTTTTAAGTTCAAATCATTTTTATTTAGTTAGAGTGAAGACTAAATATTACATATATTTATTGTATAACTAATCAATCACTAATGAATCATGTGATAGTAGGAAGAAGCATTCCTTTATGGATGTAAAAATTATAATATATTGGAAAATATATATTTTTGCATTTCCATTCTCTCAAATAATATGAAATAATATTTTTTATAAAAAAAATTATAATGTGTGAGCTTTTACTAAATTTCCATAGGAAAATGGAATTTTCTTTTGCCTAGGGATTATGAACATTCAGAAATAACCAAGTCGAGGTCTATGCTCTTATTCAATGTCTCTTTCTTGCTAAGGAATCCAACAACATAAAATATTTGATCGTCATCGAAGACTCAAGTGTCAGTGTTAAATTGATGGTTTTGAACTCAACTCCAACAAACAATAAGCTAGCCTTGATCATCGCATGAATCAATAAGGAGATCAATTTTATGAGCAAGATCTCATTCTATCAAGTTTCGAGAGAACACAACTCTGAGGTTAATTGGTTAGCCAATGAAGCCACCTCTCTCTTGCAAAGGGTCATGGAAAAAATGGGGGGTGTTTTCTTTGTTTCATCCCCCAAGTCTTCAAACTATTTGAATTCAAGCCACGTTGCATCCTCATTAAACAACACACATTTCAACAACTCGCATATATGTTTCCAAGTGCAAGGATGTGAGCCATCTCAACTGCAGGCGAGAATTAAACATTGTCTTGTCTTTTAATTCGTTCTTTATGGTTTCTCGTTGGTGAGGTGCAAAAATGGAGTAGAGTTGGGTTGAAGTTTGATGCAGCTTTGGAATCCTTAATCAAACTCGAACCCACTCAATAAGAGCTTCCTTGATTCTCTAGCTAGTGTATTGGGAATTTGGTTCACGGGTCACAATTTTTAGGTGTTTTCATTGAATAATGTCTAAATTTCTTTGGTTGTTGGATTGCATTCAGATTTTGATATTTAAAACCTAGATTTGGGTTTTGGTTTTTTATCAAATTAAAGTTTTCAAGGAGTGTTTTCCCTTTCCTATGCTCCTTAATTGCACCCATGCCTTTAGTTCTATGTGTATCATCATAAATCAAACTCCGTTACTCTCTGCATTAGCTTTTAAGGGTCTCGGATATGTCATTTTCGTTATACTTGGGATTAGGTTTGTTGGAATCCTCCAAGTTCCAAAAATCTCTAGAAGTGTAATGTTTTGACTCTGCTACCCTTAGTTATTTTTGTTCTCGGTTTTGAATTCATGGATTACATGGATGTTCAAGAGGTTCAAAGAACTCTTCGAAGGCACAAAGAGTCTATGAGTGTGTAGGTTTTCATACTTAGTCATAATGTTGCCTCAGCTTTCTAGAGATAAATTATGTATAAAATTTTGAAACGTCCAATGTTTCGAGTGGACACTCCACCCATCACCAGGGACAAATAAAGATGAAAACAGTCATCAAGTTTATAGAGTTAAAAATTAAGGTTAATTATTGTGGGAAAATGATTAAAATAATAAATGAGCCATCAAAAATAAAAGTCATTTAATGCTAACCTTAAAATTGAAATTAAAAGAAAAGGTTAAAGAAAATAAAGTCTAAGAAATATAATTTGTTAACTTTGTATTTTCAAGAATGAAAAAGATGACTAAAAATGACGACATGGGTTAAAAAGTAAAAAAGGAAAAGGAAGAGTAACCATAGAGTTGGGGATAAAAGATAAAAATTAAACTAAGAAATCAAATAATAATAATAAATTAATAAAATAAAATAATTTTTATTTTTTTAAAGAAGAATGGGTTAATGCTAAATACCATGTTGTAGGTTGTGGGTTTCCAGGATTGTCACATTTACTTATTAGGATGTTTTTCAATTTCCAACACTTCCCCAATGATATTCGAGGAGTAATAGGGTTCTGAAGCTAGAATTTTAGTTTGGTCAAAGCAAATGGGATAATTAGATTTGTGGGAGTGTTCGAGGATAGTTGACTTAGAGATGTTGTTAGCTATATATCTTTGAGACAAGCTTTAATCTACCAGTTTGGCCTATGTATGATTTGCCACAACAAGAAGGAATTTTGTAGACTTCTTGGGGAACCATGGGATCATAATTATCCTTACTTGTTCTAAATAATTGTTTCAGGGTTTTATGGGGTTTAAAGAGAGTTTTAATATTCTTTTTGGTCAAAATCTTAGATATATGATTTATAGTACCTTGGATATAGGGAAGAGAAATGACAGCTAGAGGTGGGGAAAATGAATGAGAGTTTATCTCTAGAAATCTCAAGCAACACAAAGAGTATATTCATTGTGATAGAACTTCCTTGTTTTCGGTGACCTCCAAGGTCCATGAAAATGAACATCAATGTGCCACATGGAATACGACAATTGTGAATCTTTTGGTCCAACAAAGATAGAAATTGGATTTTTTGGAAGCAGAGTGAAATATGTTCATGAACTTGGTTATTAATCTTAGCAAAGATTCTCACTCCACAATCTCAAACCAAAGGATGTCAATCAACTTTTCTAAGTAAATACAAAGAGGAGAAGACAAATCATCTATATAATTGGGATGTAATAATTATAAACATTTGCAAACTCTCTTATATGCCTTGGGAGAGTTTTCAATTTTACTTGAAACTCTATATCATTAATACTTGTATGCTTGATGTTAACTATGTCACAACCCTTTTAATGTAATATTTTCAGCTTTAATTAAAAAAAACATATATATAAATTGAAAAAAATATTTACTAAATATATATATATATATATATATATATATATATATATATATATATATATATATATATATATATATATATATTNATATATATATATATATATATATATATATATATATATATATATATATATATATATATATATATATATATATATTCGAAATCATGAACATTATTTTTAACATTAATTACAATCTAATAATCTACTAGTTTAGGTTTCCACATTCAACGGATACTCCACCCAATATCACATATACCCAAAGCTTAAATTATATTAGAAAATAGTGCCACTATTAAGATTTTTTTCCTTTATTTTTGGTAAATTAGTAATTGTCTTAGGGCCTTCTTGAAAAAGTTACAAGTTGTCTATGTGTGGCAATAGTGCCCATCTGGGAAACCATTGTTGCCATTTGTTCAAAAAAATAGAGTGCCACTTGTCCAAAATAAAACAGAGTATGACATGCAAAAACTACAGTGCCACGCAGGGCGAAATGCTGAGAAGTAAACTAAACAGAGCAGGTTGTCTTGCCATGGCTAGCTAGAAAGAAACAAGAGCTAAAACTTTAAACAAGAGAACACTAGAAACCTAGACCGAGCCTTGGTCCCGCGAAGGCCTAGGTCTTCTTCATTTTGCCCATGTCTCGATCCGCAATTGCTTGTCAGAGGTCCTGTAGAAAGGACATCAGAATGTCCACCCTGCTCCATCGTTCGACATCCTTCTTCTGCAATTCCAGAAGTGCAGACTTGATTTCCTCCTGTCCTCTGATGAGTTCACGCAGTGAAGCTATGATCACTTCCCGGTCAACGCACTTGTTGCAAGCAGAGCGAAGTGGGGAGTCGAACGAGGAGGAAGGAAGGGGTGAGGGAGTGGAGGTAGCTTCAAAGTGGTGGCAAGAGGGGGAGGGTGGAGGAGGCGGGCGACGAGGTGGAGAGGGGGGGAGTGCGTAGCCCAGAGAATTTCCCAGGGTGTCAAACCACTCTACTCGACAGCCATAGGGGTTCGAGAGCAATGAAAGGTCCTGGGTGGCTTCTCGAAGTGGCTCTGCGGGAGGGGGAGCTATGATTGGGAGCCAAGACAGGGATATCATCATTTTCAGGTGGAGGGTTGGAATTGGGCACCTCCTTTCCCTTGGCTGCGTACCAGGCTGCTCCTCTCCTGGATTTACCTCTCAGACGAGGCATGGCGAGGGCTATCGGTGGCTTGGGAACGAAACGCAGAGGAGAAGCAGAAGGGTCTGTGAGGTCAAGTGCATAACACTCCAGAGGGGGAGGAGGAGAAGAGGAAACAGGGAGGGCTGGAGAGGGAGATCGCTGAGAAATAAAGGAGGAAGAATATTCTCGAGCTTGGCTATAGGGGCGCCATATCTGGGGAGAGGAAGTGACAGGTGAGGCGACCTCAACGACGCCATGAGAGTTCTCATGCTGCAAGGCTTCCAGTTCGTGTGGTAGGCTGGCCGCAAGTGTGGTTTGAGGGGTGGCGACAACTGCGTTAAATCCTTGAGGTGATGTGTTGGCGGGACAAGTTTGATCGAGCACCAACTGGCTGACCGTCTGGCCAAGTGGCCTCCCCGTGGACTATCCACGCATTGTACCTAGTAGCACCCCATCTGAGGGCCACTATTAAGATTTATTATCATACATGTAAAAAAACATTACAAAATTAATATTTCTAATCAATTATAACAAAATAATTATTTTAATAAATTTAATTTATATTTAAATTTGGAAAAGAAAAAAAAATAATAAAATATTGAAATATTAAATACTAATTTAAAATAGTAAATACAATATATAAAAAATTAATTATTTTAATAAATTTAATTATATTTAAATTTATGAAAAAAATCATAAAATATTGAAATCTTAAATACTAATTTAAAATAGTAAATACAATATAATCTAGAAGTGAAATTTTTAAGGGTAAAAATCTTAACAAATTTAATTTCTAAAATGTCAATTATAATATAATCTAATTTCTAAAATGTCAATCATAAAATATTTGAAAATATTTTTATAAAAATATTTGATAATATTTTTATAAAAATATTCAAATTTATAAAGATTTTATATAGATTTTATAAAAGTTTTATAATTTTAAAGTAAATTACTTTATAAAAATTGGGCAAATCATTTAAAAAAAATTAAATTTACAATTTTTTTTTATAAAATAACATATAAAAGTAACTATAAACAAAATTTAACTAGTAAAACTTCCCTCGTACATTAATTATAAAATTAATTTATCTTTAAATTTAAAAATTAAATTTAAAAATATAAAATTAATTTATCTTTAAATTTGAAAAATAAATTTAAAATAAAATATCATCATC
This sequence comes from Picea engelmannii, assembly GCA_009831015.1. Taxonomy (NCBI): domain Eukaryota; kingdom Viridiplantae; phylum Streptophyta; class Pinopsida; order Pinales; family Pinaceae; genus Picea; species Picea engelmannii. Next base: position 928,823 of record ML782478.1, on the reverse strand, counting down.
GTCCCAAATTTCCTAAAATACAAATACTTGCTTTTTAGTTAAGTTTAGGATTATTTTCCCGATGGAAGTTAACCTGCTTGGAAGTTAAGTTTAGGATTCAATTTTAGTGAAGTTTGGGATTCAATTTTGACTCTTTGTAGTTGAGTTGAGATGAGAGGCCAAAGGTTATGGTCCCAATCTCATAAAAGAGTTGCTTTTTAGTTGAGTTTGGTATCCCATCGATTTTGGTTGTTTTCTAGTCTATTATATGGAAAAAAAAAATTAAAAGAAAATATGGTTTTAATTATTATTAAATATAATTATAGAGATATTTTTTATTTTTTATTTATTTATATAATAAAAATATTATAACATTTAAAAATGAAAATATGGTTTTAGTTATTATTAAATATAATTATAGTTTAGAAAAAAAAATTATATTTATTTATATAAAAAGTGTATTGTTCAATATGTAAAGTAGGGATGATTTTAAGGATGGAAACTTATTTTAAAATGTAAAAACTTTGGTGAATTTTACTAATCCTTCATATGTCAACTATAAATATTTGGCGATATTTTTGTAAAAATATTCAAATTTCTAAGTATTTTATATAGTTCTTATAAACTTTTGGCTATTTTGAAGGTAAAATATTTTTATCCTATAAAATTTGGGCGAATCATTTTTACGAATCTCTTTTTTGGAAAAACCATGAAAATTAGCCCATGAGCGAAATTTAGCCCCTAAAATCATCCTAAATTGTAAATCAGTGTAGATCTATTTTAAACCCAGATCTATCAAGTACAAAGACAGATTCAATTTCTTAAGGTGTAATTTTTTATTATTATTTCATTCTATGTCAAGTGATTGTAATTGCTTTTTTAAATTGAGTGGACATTATTTTTATTATTGTTATTTTCTTTTTTTAGTTAAGCCGAAATTAAGATACTACAAAGAGGTGGTCAACCATAATTTAGAAGATCAAAATTATCTCTCATTTTTGAAAAGTGCAAAGAAGAAAATCAACATTGCTTAAATAAGAACAAATTTTCATGAGCTACATAGTGAAACTTGGCATTGGAGAACTCCCAAAACACCATGGGATGAGAGAATCTGTCACCTTTGTGACACTAAGTGGGTAAAAGATGAAAAACACTTCCTCTTGGATTGCCTTGCCCATACCCATATTAGATCCCAATTTAAAAATATATTCCACATTACCCACCTACCTAACCTCCTAAGTCATCAAAACTATGGTGATCTTGGAACGCTTCTCTCAATGTTTTTTGAGCATAGAAATACAATTTTAAAGAAAATGAAGTAATCTCTTACCTTCTTAAGGTTTGTTACCTTCTTAAGGTCTGATAGACCAATTGGTCTTAGTGGATTTTAATCATCACATCATCATAAATCTAATGCATCAACATCTCCCCCATACTAAGTTGTAGAGCACCTCGCTACTCTCAGTGCAATGATATATATTATTTGACATGGTTAACTTTCACATCTTCAAAGACCACAAAAAACATACAAACCAAATAGAGAAAGTGTTGAATGGCTCATCTTCATGTCCTTTAATAAAAAGACTCACCCTTATTCATATTTTCACTAGTTCATTATATACAATACAATTTTATGAATAGAATGTAAATAAAAATAAATTTATTATTGATAGGTAAATAAAAATAAAATTTAAAATTTATTATCGATAGGTAAATTTAGAAGAAAAGAAAATTTTATAATTGTAAAAATCATTTTAAGTTTATGTGTATATTCAATTGTTATTATCACTATCTTTGGCATAAGAGTGTTGGATCAGAGTGAGCTATTAAGCATTCTTTTAAGGTTAGTTGCTTCTAAGCAAATTTATTGGTTGTCTTTGCACTCATACTTCCTTCGTCACCGAGTGGTCATTAGGGGCCTTATTTGGTGTTTTGGGTTGTTCCCCTCTCAATGATGAAGCTTATCCCCCATTGTCTCACTTGATGACCTTTACCCCTTTTATTAGGGCAATCTAGTATTTAGAGTTTGCCTTGATTTGGTACCGCTCTTGTGGGCCATACCGAAAAAATGCTTTATCTCTAGACGGTTTAGTCAACTATTGTGCCTCGACCCATTTCAGGGAGAACCAACTAACTTTGGGTTTGGGTGGCATTTCACCCCTAACCACGACTTCAACTTAGATTTATTTTAATTTTGGATTTATCAAGTGTTGAGATGGACCAATTTTATTTTTTTTAAGTTTTGCATTGTAAATAAGGTTTGCATCTCGAGGGATTTGATCTCTCTTGAACACAATCGATCTACAGTTAAGATGGATCTAGGCTAGTGTAATACCCCAAGGCCAAACCCCAATTGTAAATGTACATATAGGTTGATGAGCCAAGATATTTTGGGCCATAGTGCCATTGTAAATATGTTTTGAGGCCAGAGTGCTTGTGTGGTTATTAGGCTGGAGAGACAGAATGCTAAAAGGCCAGTAAGCCTATCATTGTAATATGTAATCACACTTTGATATTAATAAAAATACATCGTTGTTGCAGACCAACCAGACAAAAGAGTATGGGGGGCTAAAACTCCATTAGAGGGAAAGGGGGTCAAGGTCTAAGAAGAGGGGCTAATCCAAAGGGGGCTTGAGCCAAGGAAACATTATAATAATATTTCCTAAAGCCTAGTTTATGGTATATATTCATATGTACCTAAGTTCCTAAGTGGGAGGAACGTATCACCATGTGGGGCTCATGTAGTTCCCAACATGACAAGTGTCAAGTTGGGAACATGCATATAAAAATTAAGAACTTAGTCCATTTTCCATGATTCACTCATCATTCTCACTATTCCTCTTGTCATCCGTACTCTCCCTACCATCACCATTGTACCTGTACTTGAAAGAATTTGGTATATGTTAGTATCCAGTCAACCTAGGTAGCTTGAGATGAAAAAGCAGGTTGTTAGGCCTATGTGCATTCTAAAGAAGCGGGTTTTCAAGCTCGTGAGTATTCTCTCTAGGTGAGAGAATTGTTGGGAATTCTTTCCCTGTGTGTTGGCAATAGCTACATAGCTATGGGACTTTCTATCTAGCCTGTTGTTGAAGCCCTAGAAGGGAAGTGGGGCAGTCGAAGGACTGTTGAGCAGAGAAGGAGCACACTTCCTAGGGTGGGACAGGCTGTGGGAAATGAGAGGTTGTAGGCTAGTTGCAGCAGTTGGCACCTTGGCCTAAGTGTTATTGTGTTGGTTATACCTTAGTCTGGCTTAAGAAGCCTTCCCTGGTGGAGTTTCTAGCCCCAGCTCAGGGGTTACCTGCTGCTAAAAGTTTATGAGCAACAATGTTTATGGCTGGGAGGAAAGTCTGAGGTATGCACACAGTTTGTGGTTCATTCATAAGATAAGTGTATCCCATGTGTTTGTTTTACACGTTGTGCTAATATTTATGATATTTTTGTTATGGGTTTTTTGTTATAATTATGTTTGTGAATTATTGTTGTTAGAAATGCATCTTTATTCGTATGCAGAGCATTATAATTTTAATTAATTGGTATCATAGAGGAAGAAATTTTGTGTGGCATGGCCCAGCTTGGGGCTAGGGATGCTACAATGTGGTATCAGAGCTCAAGGTTCAACGTCGAGCCTGCATGGGCCAAACATAGAACATAGAAGTGAAATTTGCAGAGTATGCCTGCAATTTGTTTGACAGAATTTCAAAAAGGGATATCTACAAATTGTTTGATGAAATTACTGCAGAAGAAATTGGGAAGAATTCATGCGTAATTCAATGGAATTGAACCCGGGAATTAAAAATCATCAATTCAATCCTTTACTGAGCATTTTCAGGTTGTAATCGAGTGAAAATTTGGAGGTTACAATACAACCATTGTGGAATTGGACGAAATTAGAAAAAAGCCCCAATTTCTACATTGAAATCTATGGAAAATTCAACGAGAAAATATTGAAATCTGTGTGCAGAGGTTGGATTGGTTCTTATACGGCTAAAATTGGCCACAATGAGCTTAAATATAGAGCTCCAATGGCAGTTTGATCCAAGCAGAAATTGGTGGCCACCCATCTATATCACTGGCTCAAAACAGGGGTTTCCAACTTGGCAGTTTTTCTACATCTTATCGAGTCCTAAACTTTTGGGTTCGTTTTGAGGCCATAAAAACGTTTTTTGGGCCCACCACAGTCACACAGTTAGCTTTAGCTAGAGTGTGATGGAAAAATGTGTAGTCCTCAGATAGACCTTTCCAACGAGCTATCATGCGCCCCAAACGAAGATCGTATGCAAAAGTTACGCCCTTGGGAAGTTGATGTATCAACTACCCCCATCAGGGCCCACAAACCTTTTGGTGTTTCATCTTCCATGGTTAGGGTTTTGGATTTTTTTTTTATGTTAAAAAGGACTTTGGAGCCTCATTTTAATCATCATCATCTTCTTGTAAATGAGTGTAGCCATCACATCTCTTCTCATAGATAAGCTCCCACCATTCTAGCGAGTGCATTCACTCTGTATTTTTACAGTTTCTGTACATTTTCGTCGTTAATAAAAATTGTGCATTGTTGTATCCTTATATTTAATGCAATATCTCTGTATATTTAGTTGTCATATTTCCGCCTTCATTTCATTATCAAAATAATCTGGATCAGTGGTATCAGAGCAGGCTACTCCTCTTCGTTTCTTAGTGCATGTCCCCGACAAGGTCAGGGTATAGAGAGTTGGGTCTCGAGCTAGTTTCTCTTGAGGACAACCGCTCTTGCCGGCCCAAGGCAGCCTCCCATGGTGGAAGAGAAGAGAGACAAGGGAGCAAAATATCCCATCAAGTTGTTGCTCGCAGAAGCCCTCACGCAATAGAGAAACGAGATGTTGGAGAATTTTTCCCAAACCATTCAACGATTGCCGACAATAATAGACGTGTCTTCTTCAAGCAGTCGCTTTAGAGACGCTACCCCATTTAAGGTACAAGTTAATTTTGATATTCTCATATTTGAAGTTCAAATCGATGTGGATGCTTTGGAAAAATGGTTAAATTTGTTAGAATGTTATTTCTCTGTTCACAATTTTTCCGACAGAGAAAAGATCACCTTTGCACTCCTTAAGGCTCTCCCCCATGTTAAACATTGGTGGGAAACTTATTGGGAGAAAAATTCCATAGAGGAGTCTGGAATATTTGGGGCCGAGCCCACTTGGGATTTTTTTATGGATTCGTTCAAGGAGAAATATTACCCTGTGGGAAACTATGATGACACGTACATGAGATGGACCACACTGCATCAAGAGAGGGGCCAAACGGTGTTAAATTTCACAAATACCTTCCATACCTTGCGCACCAAGATGGGTATCAAAGACTATGAGCGACATTTGGTTCTAAAATACCATAGGGCTCTTCACAGGTACATCCAAACCGAAATGGTATTTATGGACATTTCATCATTGGGAGTCGCTTATTGATATATTTTCAAAATCGAGCAGACATTTAAGCAGCAGAACAAGCAGGAGTTTGGGTCTGCAAATCTGCAACAACCAAAGTATGGTAAAGGAATCCCTAACTCACAAAACAACCAACTTCAAGACAACCAGTCCAAGCCATAAGAAAAGAATAGCAATGGGAAGACGAAGAAGGACATTGGGAAGTGGTGTGACTTCCACAAAATCCCTTGGAACAACACTGATGAATTTCACTCAAAACAATCATTGGTGGCCAAGCTCAAAGAAACAAATCCAAACACCGACTCAAACTCTTATTCAGACAATAATAAAAGGAGACAAATCATTGATGTAGAACCCACTGCTACTGTCGCAACTGCAACAATCCAACCAGAAGAACAAGAGAATCTTGAGGAGGGGGAGTGCCTCTTCCATTCACATATGTGGGTGAAGGGGACCTCGCTGCATTTTATTGTTGATACTAGTAGCTAGAAGAACCTCATCTCAACAAAGGTTGTCAAGCAGTTGGATTTGTTGACAACACCACACCCACAACCATACAACATCGGATGGCTTCGTCAGGGACGAGATCTTTGTGTCAGCCAACAGTGTCGCATGTCATACGACATCAAGCCCTTCAAGGATGAGGTACTGTGTGATGTTTCCTAACTTGAAGTCTGTGATGTTCTATTAGGCTAGCCATATATGTGGAAGCGTCATGTTGTTTATGAGTCTCAACCCCGTAGCATCATTTTTATTATGGGGGGTCAGCTCTACAGGATACCAGAGGTAGTTCCGACTACTATCCCGACAAAACAGTGTCGCAAAGTAATATCTCATACCGCAAAGTTTAGCCTCTTCACAATTTGTTCAGAAGAGAAGGACACTGCAATCACTGCAACATCAGCCCGAGACTATTGTCTCCAGCATAAGCATATCAAGAAGATTGTAGAAGAGCACCAAGATATTCTTATTGCACCTACAGGGGTGGCTCCACATTGTCCAGTCAAGTGAAGTTATAACAAATCCCTTCATGCTCTTCATGTTGCATCTTCACAGGTAGAGTCCTCCCACACTCAAGAAGATCATGTAGCTATATCGGTTGAATGGATCCAACCCCACCAACAATAGATTCATAACAACCTTCACCAAGCTAAGCATGGCAACTTCTTCAACAACGCAAGCAGCTCACCAAGGTTCATATTCAACAAAAGCTTCCCCGAGAACTTGACGCAATGAGAACTTGACCCAATGGGAACTTGACATTTCATTGTACATCCATGAGCTCATAAACTGGCTCATACATTAATGTCACTTTACCTCTTCCATGAGAACTAGCAACCGTCCAAAGGACTCCTTTTTATTTGCTTAACCGGGTTATTCCAACAACAACTTTTATCCCTTACAGGTCAAGTAAATTGACCTTACCATTTTTCCCTCAATCCTCTGATCGTGAGGATTTATACATACAGGGTTTAGTCTTTTATTAAAGCAATAGTTTATTACTGCCAAGGATTCTATCAATCCATACTCGATTCCTTTAGTCAAAGGAAGCCTCCATAAAGGTCTTAGCCCTTGATAAACAATTATTATAATTGCCAGGGCTTCTTCAGCCCATATCTTCAGGTAATATTACAAACATTAGTTCATTCATTCTTTGAACTTAAGCAACCCCTAATAGGATTCTGCCATTTCACATTTGAGTCTTATCGTTAATGTTTATCAACATATTCATATGCACTCTACAACATTATTCCTCATTGTTTTTATGAGTGCAACCACAATCAACTTTTCAATTATCTCTAAAATCTTGTAACCATCAATTCAATAGAGAAACAACAAAGTTCTTCTGCTATAATCAATGTGATAAGATTTCCATTGTAAAACATAAACGTTTCAATATGCAGTCCTTCTCCTTAAGGAGTTAATGCGGATAATAAGTAAACTTTTAGCGTAGAGGAATTCTTTTAAGCAAGCTCATCTTTGCCTTATTATACCAGTCCTCTAACTGATATCTAGCCCATCCAGGCCTAGTGTTGTAGCCTGCTCTGATACCACTTTGTAAGACACCTAACCCCCTAAGTACCCTTTTAAGGGATGGAGTATTAAAATTTCACTTCTTTATAGACATATCGAGGCCTATTCTCGAGGGCACCAACGTCTCTTGCTCGTCAAGATCTTTCCAACGATTGTAAGTATGCCCAAATTTGATCTCAAAGTCAAAAGTTATGGCCCTCCAGAGTTCTTGGGCCTCTATTGGCCTAAGGCCACCTCACTACATGGCATCAACGTGGCCTCTTAATACTTGTGACATCCGATGTGACATTTGCCACATGGCTCACCTATCCAAGGTTCCAACCCCATGAAACCTCATGTCGTCATCATCGGGAACTTTATTCCCATGGGTTACAAATTGCCCCAATTAAAAGTTTCGACGACGCATAGTTAATCGAATCCATTCCTAGATATGATGGTTCACAAGCCACTCATCCAACGACTCTGAGTGAGTCGACGACTCCAACTTGCACAGGGGTTGACACCCCTCCCATCTAATGTTTCTCGATATGACGGTCCTCACGTCGATCATCTAACGATTCTGGTTGAGTCGATGATTATAACGTGTGCGATAGTTACTGCTCATCTCTTTTTCACTTCTAGAACATACAGACGGGGTCCACAACAGATCGACAATTGAGATTGAACCTTCACCCTTCACCGACCAACGGTCCAGATCTTCTCGTCACATCCTCGACGGGATCAACGACTCTCAATGTGTCGTCGATCTATTTCATCGTCGACATTCTTCGGTTAACACCTAAATCGCCATCCTTCTACCTTGACAACAACACCTTGGGCATCGACGGTCTATATTTACTGGCCCATAGATCCAATGACCAAAACTAAGACGAAGGTCCAGAGGACCTCCTCGCTTAACGGGCCCCACTTTTGTCTTGTTGGACAATCACTTAGTGACACTTGTCACTATTTGTACACATTGGTTGCCGTGCGGGCATCCTCACATCATCATGACGTCGTCTCCTCTCTCCTCTTTTGACAGAGGTCATGGTGATCAATGATGGAGATCAACTCCCGCCCAATATCAGATCAACGACTCTCGTTGATGCCTTAATCGTCATCAACATTTTTGGCTGACAAACGACCCTACTAACCTTTCAAACTTTGACGAACGACCCAGATCTCTCATCCCATGGATCTAACAATTGACATTTGAAGGCGACCATCCAATGGTCTGTACCCAACATGGGCCCACCCTTGACCTCATGATGAAGCAGGTGTCGACGTGTGCCGTCCTTCAGACGCGTTGGTTGTCAAACATCACGCTGGCTACCATGATGGCTCATTACGTCATCATGGCGTTACTAACCTTTTGTTATGCTCAAGCAGGACCCACTCCTTCGATCTACGACTGAGGTTTGGCCACACTCATGTCCAATCAATGGTTCTCATTGACTCTCGAAGTCTCTCCATCATAGTTCCATCAAGACCCTATGCTTAAACAGTCTGATGGATCTATGATTATGGTTAAAATTTCCTCCTTCGAGATCTACGGTCCATACTCAACCTCAGAGTTTCTCCTTTGGAGTTTTTATGTGACCACTCGAGAGTTTCCTCTGAAAGTCCACTCTGACCAACTATTTTCAATGGGTTTCACCTTGATACAATGGCAGCAAAATCCAATGATGGCAAATATGCTACCTCCATGCTCCGATGGATCGACGGTTCTGGTCTGTTCGAAGTCCTATCCCAGCCTATCCATGGACTACTCTGATCGGTGCACCATCCAATCAACAGTCAGATCTACTTGCCACACAGATCCAACGACTCTCATTTTCTTTCTCATAGCCTTTGTTAACCAATTACGTAGTGACATCTATCACTACTCAGCCACACCGGTTTCCATGTGTCATCCACAAGGCACACTAACTTCCACAATGGTATTCCTCGTTAGCATGATGACACCACTCCTTCCCCACTTAAACAAAGTTTATAGGGATCTATGACATAGATTTGATCTCGCCTCTACATCGATCAACATCTAGATTTCTCTATCTCCACCTTCGACGAACGACGAAGACTGATTTCTGGCTATCCACCGATCTATGGTCTAGATTGCCTCTCGCAACATTCCCATCGGAGTGCGCTACCTTCGCATATGAGGCCGCTCCAACCATCAGACTTCGACCAACCCACCGCGATCAACGGTCATAATTAAATTCATTGTGTTGATATCAACGATTGCGATTCTTTCAAGCTCAAACATGGGTTTTATACTTGTTAACAGTCTAAAATTGGACTTAGTCATTCAAGGAAGTCTTCTAAGCAACTTCTAGGGCTTTACCAGACTCTTATGAGCTATCGCCTTGCTCCAAAAGCCATTGAGGCATTCCTACCTCACCACTTTAGGTGGAGATTTGCATCCTGCGAACTAACTGCACCATGACAGTGGATTCCACAGAAGAATTAAGACTCTTTGAACCGCACAGAGGCTTCTCGCAGACACTAAGACATTCCCATGCCTAACTCAGGACACATTGTCCATTCCTCCTAGGGAGTATTGTGCATTCTTGGTTTATAAGCCTAATTTATTTTCACATGCATCACACTATAAGAATTATTCTACTGCACACACAAGAGGCACAACCATACAAAAATATCCATGTTCAGATGTGCAAGGCCTGCACCATTCTTACAGCTTCATAATCCCTTAAAAACAAGGGCTTGCCAATGAAAACAACTAATAACATCATTAATCATGCATATACATCCATAACACATCTACATGCATCTACAATTCAATTCTACTACATAGGATATATGAAATATTTATCTGTTTACAAGATATACCAATCAACTAAATGTGGGTGTTCGACTTTCCACCCAACCATAGCCTCTGCATGCTTAGTCACTTCGGCTACAGGCCACCCCCGTGCCAAGCCATAATACCACCAGGGAACTTTCTACACTCACCTCTCCTAGCTTGGGCCTCTTCGAGGTTTATCAAATGCCTTCCAGCATCAAGCTAGCACCCTCTCAGCTTGGGATAGGTTCTCGGGTTCTTAGACCAATCCTGTGACCAGTTCCTTTCTCTCTTGGAGACACGTACTCCCCCCCCTTTCATCGTGAGTCTCCTGCATGTAAAAATCTCGGGGAAGGTCTCAACCAATCCCCTATATTCTTTCAGAAGGCACTCGGTTTTCCACATTGTCCAACTTGGGAAGTGTGACACGGTACTCGGTGGTACCCCCTAGCTGGCAGTTTCTACCCTCCTAGCCAGGTCTTCCCATACCTCCATCCACTAAGGTAGTTGGTTGCTCAACCACAAGTCCTTTTCTCATTAATCGACTTGCCTTGTCATCGGGGCCAAGTAGAAGTCTTAATATTCTAAAATATCTCAACAAGGGGGTTTGGGTCATCTTGGCATAATGAACCCCTCTTTATGTTCCCTCACTCTTTCTTCTAGTGGTATCATGGCCAATACTCAAGGCTTCACCCCATAGTTAGTTGTTGCCATTTTTAATTAAGTAGTAATACATTTACAATATGTACATGCCATTTCATGGCAATCACTAATTATGATTAATTACAAGCTAGGGAGAACACGGGTCTTACAAACATTGAACAAGTGCTCATTCTATCAGAGGTAGATACATTGTTTGGGCCATATCATTTCAGAGGAAGGGATAGCGGTGGATCCTGAGAAGATAAAAGACATTGAGGGATAGCCAGTACCAAGGAATGTAGCAAAGGTAAGGTCGTTCATGGGCTAGCGGTATATTATAGAAGACTTATTGAGGGTTTTTCAAAGATTGCACATCCAATCACATCTTTGCAAAAGAAGGGTGTGAGATTTGAATGGACCCTTTATGACGAAATAAGTTTTCAACACTTGAAGAGCTTGCTGACAAGTGCACCAATATTGAGGATTGTTGATCCTAATGAAGATTTTGTTGTGTGCATTGATGCATGCAAAGAAGGACTTGGGGGAGTCCGTAATCAAAATGAGCATGTGATATGTTATGAGTCTAGGGAGCTGAAAGAGAATGAGAGAAATTATATTACTTATGATTTATAAATGGAAGCCATAGTTCATGCCTTGAAGATGTGGAGGCATTATCTCATGGGGGGAAGATTTGAACTAAGGACAGACCATAGTGGTTTGAAATATTTATTTGGACACTCAACTTTAAATGCAAGACAAAGTAGATGGTTGGAATTCATTAGAGAAGATGACTTTGATATCAAGTATATCAAAGGAAAAGAGAACAAGGTGGATGTTTCCCTCAACAAGAGAGTGCATGAGATGCATGCTACAACCATTAACATGTATAAATTTGATTGGAGGGACAAAATTATGGAAGATGCCAAATCATATCAGTAGTACATGGAAGCAAAGGAAAAATTACAGCAAGGTAATTTGTAGCAGAAAATTCAAGACTATGAGCTAAGGGAGGATGAAATCCTCATTTACAGGGGCAAAGTGTATGTGCCTAATTTTCAGGAGCTAAAATTTTTGGTGTTGAAAGAGATGAATAATGTGCCTTATGCGGGGCACCTAGGCTACCAGAAGATAATTGCAACTGTAAAGAGCCAATATTTTTGGCCTGGCATGAGGAAGGAGGTGGCTGATTACATTTCTAGATGTCCAGAATGTCGGAAGTTCAAGGTTAAGCATAGACATCTAACTGATTTTTTATAGCCATTACCCATTCCTAAGTGGAAATGGGAAGTGGTGATAATTAATTTCATCACCAAGTTGCCCTGAACAACCATGCAACATGATTCCATCATGGTGGCGGTGGATAAGCTTACTATAGTTGCCCATTTTAACCCAGTGAAGCTAACTCACGAGGCAACTAACATTTTGATATTTATATGAGGAAAATTGTCAGGCTTCATAGTGTGTCTAAGGCAATTGTTTCTGACAGAGATCCCAAGTTCACATCAATTTTTTGGAAATAACTATTTAAAGGATTTGGGACAAATCTGAACTTTAGCACGACATATCATCCAGATTCAGATGGGAAAATAGAGAAGGTCAATCAGGTGATTGAGAACATGTTGAGGATGTATGTGGTGGATAAACCATCGAAATAGAAAGATTACTTGTATTTGGTTGAATTTGCGTATAATAATGGGTATGGTGCATCTTTAAAGATGAGCCCATTTGAGGCACTATATGGTAGAAAATGCAACACGTCAGTGAGTTGGGACAACCCAATAGACAGAGCAGTGGTTGGGCTAGAGTTACTCAGGGAAATGGAAGAACAGATGGTGAAGATAAAGCATAATTTAAAGGTTTCTCAAGACATGCAAAAAAACTATGCAGATAAGGGCATAATTCACAGAGAGTTTAAAGTGGAAGACCAAGTGTTCTTAAAAGTGAAGGCCAAGAGAAGTTCCTTGAAGTTGGGGAGCTGTGCAAATATGGCAGCAAGATATTGTGGACCCTTTGAAATCCCGGAGAGGATTGGTCATGTTGCATACATGCTTGCACTACCTACATCCATGTGCATTCATAATGTATTCCATGTGTCTTTGCTTAAAAAGTATGTACCTGATGTTAATCATGTAATCGATTGGAATGTGATTCAGATGGAGCAATACAAAGGCTTCAAGTACATTCAATGTGCATATTGGATCAGAACACCAAGATGCTCCAGAATCGAGCAATAAGGATGGTAAAGGTCTAGTGGACTTGTTATGGTCCTCAGGATGCAACCTGGGAGCAAGAAGAAGCTATGCGGGCAAAGTACCCACATCTTTTTGAAGATTTTTATTGTACATGTGTATATAATGCACCGTGGATAATGCATAAATAAGGGGGAGGGGAATGCAATACCCCTAGGCTGAACCTGGATTGTAAATGTACATATAGGCTGATGAGCTAGGATATTTTGGGCCATAGTGCTTATGTGGTTATTAGGATGGAGTGTCAGAATGCTAAAAGGCCAGCAATCTTATCACTGTAATATGTAATTACACTTGGATATTAATAAAAATACATCACTACTGCAGACCAACCAGACAAAAGAGTACGGGGGGATAAAACTTCACCAGAGGGAAAGGGGGATAAGGGTCTAGGAATAGGGTCTAAGCCAATGAAATATTATAATAATATTTCCTAAAGTCTAGTTTATGGGATATATTCATATCTATCCTAAGTTCCTAAGTGGAAGGAACATATCACCATGTGGGGCCCATGTAGTTCCCAACATGACAAGTGTCAAGTTGAGAACATGCATATAAAAAGTAAGAACTTACTAAATTTTCCATGATTCACTCATCATTCTTACTATTCCTCTAGCCATTTGTACTTTCCCTGCCATCGCCATTGTACTTGTACTTAAAATCATTTGGGAGTTATTGGTATCCATTCATCCAGGGTAGCTTGAGCTGAAGAAGTAGGTTGTCAGGCATGTGTGCATGTTGAAGAAGTGGGTTGTCAGGCCTGTGAGCATTCTCTAAAGGTGAGAGAACTACTGTGAATTGTTTCCATGTGTGTTGGCAATAGCTACAGATCTCTAAGACTTTTTGTCTGGCCTGTTGTTGAAGCCCCATAAGGGAACTAGTGGGGCATCTGAAGGACCATTGAGTAGAGAAGGGGCACACTTCTTAAGGTAGGACATGCTTTGGGAAATGAGAGGTTGTAGGCTAGTTGCAACAGTTGGCATCTTGACCTGAGTGTTATTGTGTTGGTTAGACCTTAGTCTAGCTTAGGAAGCCTTCTCTGGTGGAGTTTTTGGTCGTTGCTCGGGGGTGACCTGATGTTGAAATTTTATGAGCAATAGTTTATATGGCTGGGAGGAAAGTCTGAGGTCTGCACACACTTCATGGTTCATTCGTAAGATAAGTGTCTCCTATGTGTTTGTTTTACATGTTGTGTTATTATTTATGACATTTATGTTATGGGTTTTCTGTTATAATTATGTTTGTGAATTATTGTTGTTAGAAATGCATCTTTGTTCATATGCAGAGCATTATAATTTTAATTAATTGGTATCAAAGAGGAGGAAATTTTGTGTGGCATGGCTCGACGTGGGGTTGGGGATGCTACAACTAGTATTTAGTTTTGTTTTAATTTTTTTGAGCCAACATGTGACAACGTTACCCATGTTACATTAAGTTAAAACATATATGACATACAAGGCTATATAATGCCTCTTGACATAATTATACAATATAAATTATATCATTCAAATCCTTGAGGGTTAATTCAATCAGTTGGTGCCACCGTTATATGTTGTCAATAATATGATGCACTATGAAAGTCCCTAGTTCGATTTTGATTCCATGAGGCCGAATGCATTAAGTTTACATCATCCACTTTAGATTGGATACCATCTTGGAAATGAGAAAAAAGTGCCCAATTTTTTTTCTCAAAAAATATTTCAAGAAAAACATAATATTAATGAATAAAAGGAAAATCAATCAAACAAACATAATCGTTAATTATTATCTTAATAAGAAAACTATCACCTTAGATTACAATTAATCCACTTTTATCTTAATAAGAGAACTATTACCTTTCATTACCTTTCTAGAAGTTGATCCTTAATCTCATCATGTTATAAAATTCTAACTAATATTTATAAAGATGGTAATGAAAGGGATAAAAAGTAATCCTTGCAACCGTTTTTTGGTTAAAATCAGCTTTTGGTCTTGGAGTAAAACCTAGAACTATTTTTAAGTGGCTAAGAAATTATCTTTCTTGGACATAAGGAAACAGGTTAACGACTTAAGACCCAAAGGCATATGGAAGGAGTGGAAGTCTACCCCCTTATATACCACCAACGTATCATTTCAAGTGGCATAATTTTCCTTAAATAATAATGACGAGTTAACCCACATTCACAGATAGTGACCAATAATAATTATCTTCACTATTAATTAACAACTAAATTATAATAATTTTTATCTCTTTTTAAATTAAAACAACCATCCAACCAACTTACCCAAATAAAGTTTTCCTCCAATAATAAGGATCATTGTACAATGGGATCATGCATCATTTGCTAGCCATGGAATATTTCAACATTTAAAAGGATTTTTGTACGAAGTAAGGTACAATTCATGGTAGATGACGTTGCCATTTATTCTCATGTGGTTATATCCATGGCATAAATCAAATCTGAAATTAAGTTTTTGGCCCATATCGGTAATGTACTCTTTTATGTCACTCAATTCCTCTTAGTAGCTATATTTGTGCATAGTGAAGGGTGGTGAATGTTGTGGATAGAAAATAGAAGATGTTTTTTAATCTTATTTGATTAAATATCAAATTGATTGATGTCTAAATCGATGATGCTTAATAAATGGGGAAATCTCCAAGCACTCCTTCTCTTTAGGGCACAAGGCCGATAAAAAATAGGGCTCAAAGCCATTACAGTGATATACTCTTTTAAGAGCTCAACGTGCCACTTGCAGGAATTGAACCTAGATGGGGAGAATAACAATCATTCCTCCCAACCACCCGAGCTAAACCCAATTGACAATGAAGGTGAACATTATATTCAAAACTATATAAATAACACTTTAAAAAAATTATGAAATTTTGCATATTTTCTATTTAAGACCAAATACTTTACATATTGATCATAAGATGATCCTTATTACTAATTAATTTGGACTTACATATATTGGTGAGGATAAATTTAGCTTCTTCTTTTTTAATCATTAAATAGTAAATAATTTTTGTAAATCTTAAATATTATTGTGAAGAAGACACGGAGTATGTAAGTAAAATGAGTAGTTTAAGGGATTCTAGGAGAATCTTCCCTAAAATGTCAATAACACATGAAAATGTTAATTTTTTTGAATTTGGGAATTTTTATTTTTCTTAAAATTTTAAGTAATTTTACAACCGATATATTCAATAATAATAATAATAATAATAAATAAATAAACTAAATAAAAATTAGTTAGTTTTCAAATCATTAATTTCATTGTGTGCTAACAAAATTCCATGCTCTAAAAAATTGATATTCTTAAACATATCATAAAATTTCATGGAATCAAAGAATAAATATATGTAAAAAATGTGGTTTTAAAATGTTGAAAATTTCCAACATCTGGTTATAATGAAAAACTCATGCATTTTGATAAAACAAAATGATCCACATTGGATCATTATATTGTTTATCATCTTCTCGATCCTTTTAGAGTGGGAAAAATTGGAGGATTCAACTTGCAGGGGCATTTTAGTGGCATGTCGCAGTTTGGAAAATTGGGGTTCGGAGCCATTTTGAGGAATTAAACGATGTTTTTTGAGGTTATGATCTCAAGAACATGTGCCCACCCACTTGACGATATTCTACACTCCAATACCTTTCCAACAGTGCAGACCGTGCATCGATAAGAATTCATATGCAAAAGTTATGCCTCCCACAAGTCGACGAACCGTGTTGACCACCATGGTATGAGAGGATGCCACGTCATCCCCCGTTACTCACACATATGGGGCTATTCACGCATGTAATTTTAGGAAGATTCTAGAAGGTCCAAAACCCTATCACAATTGAGGGTTGAGGAAGTAAAAGACCTGCCCCTAGATGGCTATCGAGCTATGTTAAATACCGAGCCACTAGGAGGAGAAGGGGTTCCATTCTTTTGCATTGTATTTTGTTCCATAGCTGAGAAAAATATTTGAGAATGATATTCTGTGAGCATAACAAAGGAGGAGATATTTTGTGGCAACCATACAAGCCATAGGTCAAAGGGAACTCCACAGAGAGTGCCTCTTTCTTTGTACTTACATCATTTCTATACCAGAGAAAAGAGAGCAAAGCAACCTCACTTTCTAGCTGGGTTTTCTCCCATATTAGGTTTCCAAGGTCATATCTTCTGTTTATTTGTCAATGGTGTGATTGCATTTTATCTATTTCATGCATAAGCAAAAAATCAATAACTAAATATTCGAGAGATCTAAAGGAAAAGTAACCTTAATAGTAAAGATTTCAATATTTTATTAGATCTATTGTGACAAACTATTCCAATGGAATATCCATGGCAGTTTATAGATCATATTGGTATTAGAGTAGGTTTTTCTTTTGGGTATTTGTGGGAAGTTGCAGGATCTAGGAATCGGCTTAACGAGAAGTTGCAGAAACCCTAGCCATGGTGGACGAGTTTGTTCATAATAACCCTTGAGATCCATCAGAAGAGAGATTTAAGCAGTTGGATGCACAAGTTACCGACATCAATCACAATATGAGCCTCCTCATGGTGACTCTAGCAAGCAAGCTCAGACCATTCAGAAATGATGGAGGCTCTAACTTAGATATTGGATTGGAGGGGAAATTGGGAGATCAAGAAGACTTGAGAAAGAAGTCATGGAAGGAATCTGAGAAAGAGCATGCAAGTTTTAGTGTCATTAACACGTCATAGTCCCTGTTCAATATGGAAGTGAAAGTGGACATAAATCCATACCACTATGAGATTGATGCATTAAAACTAAATCATTGGTTGCAACAACTAGAAGTTTATTTTAGCATTCACCATATAGATGAAGGGCAGACAATTTCATTTGCTAGATTGAAGTTAGAGGGCCATGCTTTAACCTGGTGGGAAAGCCACACATAAATAGTTGGGTTGAAGGGTGATCCGCCCATAACTAGGTGGGAGGACTTCAAAACCCTCATCAAGTCCAAATTCTACCCTATTAGGCATGTAGAGGACCAATAGATCCGATGACACTACTTCAGGCAAAGGCAGGGACATAGTGTACATGAGTACACCATTGAGTTCAGAAAGATTACCATCATGTTGGGTATCTCTCCCAAGAACCCATATGTACTCCTCAAGTATCTAGGGGGTTTACATAGTCATCTATGAAAAAAGGTGATGCTCTTCAAGCCAAGGATAGTGGATGAAGCATGTGTACATACACGGTACCTGGAATGCATAGGCCAAAAGAAAGGGCAACCAAGTGGTTCAAAGTAGAAAGAGAACGAGGAAGCTTGCAAGGAGGGGAAGAAGAAGTGGAAAGGGGGAAAATATAAGAAGACAACAACCACTGCACATCAGAGTAAATATCTGATCAACCATTGCAATCATTGCAACATTGATGGCCACACCGAGGAAAAATGATTGAAACTAGATCTAGAGTTGAACTTGGAGAACCACGAGAAGGATGGAAAGAAAAATAACCTTCTAGTGACAGATTTGAGTTATCAGGTTGAAAGTAGCTCGGATGTGGATGAAAATATTGTCTGCACATCTATGCAGAAGGAGGTGAATTTGAGTAGCCTTCAACATCGGGAAGAGAAGGAGATGACCAAGCTCTTCCACATTAAGATTCAGGTCAAGAAGACCAAGATAGATGCTCTGTTCGACTCTAGTTCATAGGCTAATCTCATAGCAATGAATTTGGTCAACAAGCTTGGATTAGAGGTTCACGATCATCCTAGCCGCTATCCATTGGGTTGGGTAAACAAGGATGTAGAGATAAAGTCAATGAAATAATGTAAGATTAAATTTGTTGTAAGTGTTGATTTTATTGATGAAGTCGAATTGGACGTAGTACCCCTTGATGTATGTGGAGTAGTGTTTGGCAGCCCCTACATTTATATGATGGATGTAATCTTCATGTAGAGAGCCAACCAATAACAACTAACCAAGGATGGGAAGTACTACATCATTAATGCACATAAAGGAAAGTCAAAGATATCACTAGCAAGTGCCAACCAAGCTAAAAAGTTGATTAATTCTAGTAAGAAATATGTTTTGCTTTTCTTAAGAGAAAATCAATTTGATGATGATTCAATGAGAGTTAAGGCAGCCTTGGAGGGTTGTACTAAAGTGAAGAAACGTAATTTGGAGGAGTTTCTTAAGGAATACAAAGGAGTGTTCAAGGAGCCTAAAGGGATACCACCCAAGAGGGATTTGGAACATAAAATACAATTATTTCCAGACTCCCCATTGTCAAATATTAGGATATATAGATAGTTTGTTCTAGAATCAAATGAAGTGAAGAAGTAGTTGCAACAATTGTTGGAGCAGGGTGTGATTCGACCAAGTACCTCACCTTGTGGGTCACTCATCATAATTGTGCCTAAGAAGTATGGGACTTGGAGAATGTGTAAGGAACACATGTGCCTAAGAAGGAACACATGTTGAGGGTCGTGACAGGGGTAAGAAAATCAGGCTCCAATAACCCTACCGAAGAGATCACCATGTCAACTACCGAATCCAAATCATCGAAAGTTGAAGGCATGGGAGATGATGGAAAATCGACATCAGGAGGGGAGATAGACTGTATATCTGCTCGAATTTCTTCACGAGGGGGAAGAAAAGAGGATCGATGATGGTTATCATCCCAAGGTAGCTCGTCAATGCTCAACATTTCCATAATAGATTCATCAGAGGGAAAAATTGGGGAAATGTAGTCCATTGCAGACGACAAGGAACTTAACCGTGATGGCATCGAGTAACTGTCGGGTGCCAATAGATGTTGGTCATCTGACGAGGGAGAAGTGGATTGCATAGAAACGTATGATGTTTCGACTGGACTAAGTGGCCCGGTGTCACCTAGTGCATCGAATTCCAACAGACTAGGTACAATCCAAGGGTCAGATGACCACTTCAGATTGAGAAACCTACATTCGACTCTATCTTACGCCCTCCTAAGAGCACTATCCATACATCTACCTTTAATCCTAGTTCACATGTCGCCCAAAACTACAACATTGTTGAAGATTTGGCTCAAGCACCATGTGCTATGTCTGCGTTAGAAGTTCTACAACACTGCACCAATCAACGTAGAACGCTCTTGGCGCTGTTGATCCTGAGTCGTCCAACCATATCATGTTTAACCTGGACAATTATACGTCTCGACTCTCCCACCAACTTGCTTTTCAAGTTGATGTTGTTGTTCACAATCAACAAATCCACCGAACTATTCTGGATGAGGGAGCCTCAACTTGTGTCATGTCTTTAGCATGTTGGAAAGGTTTTAAATCATCCACACTTAACAAATCCCCGACGATGTTACGCGCCTTCGACGGGCGAGGTTTTCATCCCCATGGGCTTTTACAGTCCCTGCCCATCCAATTGGGTGGCAAAACCGTCACTGTTGATGTCGAGGTGGTCGATGCTCCCCTCGATTAAAACTTGTTACTTGGAAGAAGTTGGTTTTATGCTATGACTGTCGCTGCTTTGTCAGTATTTCGATGTGTGCAATTTCCCCATCAAGGTAAAATTGTCACTGTCGATTAGTTAGATTTCTGCACAACCGATGCTCGTGCTCCTACTACCAACAACATTCCTTTCTTGGGAGACCACAAGATCACGTATGAAAGCGTTGGTGTTGTATTATTGAAATATTCTAGCCTCATGGGTACCTTCCCTACACCACTTCCACCGACTACACATCATATTGCCACTGTCGATATGATTTCGACTGCGGCTTATCAATCTTTGGAATCATCTGACCCTTGGATTGTACCTAGTCCATTGGAATTCGATGTACTAGGTGACACCGAACCACTTAGTCTAGCCGAAACATCATACGTTTCTATCCAATCCGCTTCTCCCTCGTCGGATGACCAACATCTATTGGCACCTGATAGTTACTCGATGCCATCACGGTTAAGTTCCTTGCCATCTGCAATGGACTACATTTCCCCAATTTTTCCCTCTGATGAATCTATTATGGAAATGTTGAGCATTGACGAGCTACCTTGGGATGATAACCATCATCGATCCTCTTTTCTTCCCCCTCGTGAAGAAATTCAAACAGATATACAGTCTATCTCCCCTCTTGATGTCGATTTTCCATCATCTCCCATGCCTTCAACTTCCGATGATTTGGATCCGGTAGTTGACATTGTGATCTCTTCGGTAGGTTTATTGGAGCCTGATCTCCTTACCCCTGTCGCGACCCTCGACATGTGTTCCTTCCAGACTGATTTTCTTCCATCCAGTGAAGATCTCTTGGAAGCCATGACCTAGTTTTGTCCCTTGACATGGTATCCTTCCAGAGCGTTATTCTCTTGGAAGCCATGATCAAGGAGAGTCAACAAGCATAGTTTTTCTCTCTGTGGCAAGCTCGTTAAAAAATGAAACAGAGGTCACGAGTATAGTTTCTCTTCTCTGTGGCAAGCTCGTTAAAAAATGAAACATAAGCTTTGAACATAGTTTTCCTCTCTGTAGCAAGCTCGTTAAAAAATGAAACAAATATCTGGGGATTGAACCCGGAGCCCTGAGCATAGTTCTTTTTCTATGTCAAGCTCGTTAAAAAATGAAACAGTCACCTCTCTTGAACCTTCTTTTCATACACTCTTATCCTTTTTCTCCATCTAGTAGATAAATTGGTGACAACCTCAATGTCGGTGAATGAATTGAAGTTTGGAGGGCATGTCTCCAACCTTTGATGATCATTCTAGAGTTAAACCAGTAGATTTCAAGCCGGGGGCATACCGAGCTTAGTCTTTGTTCTTTCTCGTGCTCGAAAAAACATGAGAATGTAACCGAGTAGACTTTTATCACTTTTTCGAACTCTCATGGATATACGAAAAAGGAACCCCTTGGAGTCGTCTTTAAGCTCTTTTCAGACTCTCTAAACATGAAAAGATTGTCGAGTGATCTTGCTTCCTTTCCCACTCGTTAAAAGGTTTGAAAGGGTGTCTTTCGAGTGATAATTTCTTTTTTTCGGCCTCACGAGACTAACATTACGAAAAAGGACAACATTGGAGTTGTCTTTAAGTTGTTTCCAGACTCTCCAAATATGAAAAACCACCGAGTTTACCTTCTCTGGACTCGTCAAACAATCATACATTGAAGGGCCCATATGGGATCAAACCCTTACTTCTTCCAATTCGTTAAACAAAGGAAGAGGGACTTACCGAAGGTGAGTCATATCAAGCATGTGTTACCCTCTTCGAGCTCGTTAAATTAAAAAGAGGTGCTCGTCTATCTGGATGAGGGAAAAATTGAAAGAAGCAAGCCAAGCAGTTTTTTGAGAACACTACTAGTAACTCTTACGGTCGCCCTTGAACACGACACTTTGTATTTGCACGCATTTTAATCCACTGAACCTCTGAACTGAGCCAATCCTCTGAGTTTCTTTTACTCCTTTGGGTCACTTGACGAAAGTCACAACATCCACTACATCATCAAGATTTGGTCCATGTCATTTTTCTGCTATCGTGCCTCAGTTTTCAAGGGAAGTATCTGCCTCGGGAGTCATCCATCACAAATATCCTGTTTCAATACCTGTGTCAGTCCATGTTCATTTGATCTACCAATTACATCTCTGTGTTAGTTTTGTGTCATTGATGGGGAATACATCAAGGCCCTCCTTCGACGAGTCTATTCCTGTCGACTTCAACACATTATCCATGAACTAGACTTAGAAACCAGTTAGTACCTTGGGACCTGCATTCCTCAATGGAAGGCCTCCTCATGTTCGACAGTGGGTTTACATCATTGACTTCTGATCGGATGATTCCACGGATGTTCGAATTCAGCTCATCCATTCATATTCGTTGGAATGTACTAGAGTACTTTGGGAATCATTGACATCAATGGTGATATCCCTTGTGCTTGTTAACGGTTTACCTCATTGACCGGTAATCAAGTGGTTTCTGCCATGTTCGACATCAGGACATCTATTCACATGGTTAGATTCGTACTACATCGGGATCGATAAGAGGACCATGGGTTGAGTTATCACTCTTATGCATACTTTGCCCAGGTTGCGAAGGCGTTCTTTTGAACTATGACACATTTACTATTACATAGATCCACTTTGTATTGGTCGTGGCTATGTCTTGTCGTCTCGTAGATCCACTGTGTATTCTTCGTGGCTACGATCAGTTCAGGTCATAGTAGTATAGATCCACATTGTATCTGCGGTGGCTATACCATTTTGTCAATATAATTATGGATCCACAGTGTATTTTATGGCGGCCATACCTAAAAAGTCTTTATCACTCAAGCATAGGTATGCCTGCCTTGGGTTTTAAAAACTGTCATAATATTTGTTTGATGGTTGTGTGCAGATTTTTTTGGTCTCTCTGCGTCCATACCCTTGCTCGAAAAAGTCTACAAAGTACTTCAGTCATCATCGTCTTCTAACTTCATACTTTGGGGGGCAATCTATTACACATCAAAATTACTCACTTCAATAGTGTCACAAGTGTCGTCATTACAAGTGCTATAAGTGTCACATCTTGTCCGTAAGTGTCGCATATTGACCACAAGTGTTGCAAGTGTCACAAACATCATACTGCCATATTGCTTTTGTCGTGCCTCTAATGACACCACAAAGACACTTAAGACACCCCAAAGACTAGTTTTGAAGAAGAGAAATCACTTGACAAGGAGTACAAACCTTTTTCCACTGAAAGAACCACTAAAAAATGGATTTTGGAGAGGAGCGCTCCCCTACCCACTATCAGGGAGTGTTGGCGCTCCCTGAGCCTCTTTGGGGGAGTGTTTGAGCGCTCTGTGTACCCTTTTGGGGGAGTGCTACCCTTTTCTGAGTAAGTTTTGGGTTTGTTGAGACAAATCAGGGAAGAATCCCTCAATTCCTGAAGGTGGTTGGATTCGAATAGATGGTCAAGGCATGATCTTAGGGAAGATCCTCAACTAAAGGAGAGGAATCCTCAACTTATCCCAAAGATCTCTCAAGCGGTTGGTCCTCTCCAAGGTTATATAAGGAGGCCTCCTCATGGTGAAAGGGGAGATGGAGATTGAGAATTATACCTAACTTATGATCTCATAAGAAGGTATAGGAAAACAGTAGAGACTAGAGATTGATACCAAACTTATGATCCTATAAGTGGTATTGACATGAAAAAGATTTGAGGTATGAAACCTATGATCTCATAGGCAACATAAAGAAAATGGAGGGGAAGATTGAGAATTATACCAAACTTATGATCTCATAAGTAAGGCACCATTGAAGAAATCAATGTAGAATGCTTGAGCAAAGGGGTTGGACAAGGAGAACTGGAAGAAGCTATCGCACCTTCATTCAAAGGATTGTAAGTATTTTTACTTGTTCTCATTAATAATAAATGCTTGGCCTGTTTCTTTCAAACTTATGCTTGTTCCACATGAGTTTGTCTGCAGTAGATGGATCTATGTTTGAGCTTATCTCAGTAGAGTAGGAAGTATTTTGTATCTTTGTTTGTTTTACATGACCTATCAGGGAGCTCAGGATTGAAGCTCAACTAGGACTTTGCAAGGAAAAACGTCACTAATAAGGTACATATATTTCTCCTTCTCTTTCATTTATTAGCTTGATTAGATCTAAAAGGAAGTCAGTGTCCATGTTAAGCACTTTTTTGTCTTGGCCTTAGGAGTCTAGAGACCAAGAGGGAATCCACTTGTCCACAAGGGGATTCACCTACAACATAAGGCATTTAACAAGATTATACTGAAGAATCAGTACCCTTTGCTAAGGATCAATGATAGGTTGGACCAATTGCAACATACCAAGTACTTCACTAAGTTGGATTTTAAATCAGAATATCACGAGGTACGAGTCAAAGAAAAATATACTTGGAAGACTTCCTTCAAGACAAGGCAAGGTTTGTATGAGTGGTTGGTTATGCCATTTGGTTTATGCAACACACCGACTACATTTATGAGACTAATGAATGATGTTTTACACCCTTATGTAGATTCATTTGTTATTGTTTATTTGGATGATATACTAGTTTATAGCGTTGCTTGGGATGAGCACATCTCACATCTTATGTAGGTGTTAGAGACTTTGAAAAAGCATCAGCTGCTGGTCAATCTAAAAAAATGTGAGTTTCCTCAACAATATTTGGTGTATTTGGGGTATGTGATCGATGGAGGGGAGCTTAAGATAGATCTTGCAAATATGGAGGCCATCATGAAATGGCTAGTTCCTACAAATATAAACGAAGTTAGGAGTTTTGTTGGGGAAACACAATACTTGCGGAAGTTAATAGCTTCATTTACAGTGGTAGCTACACCACTCCATGCCATAACAACCAATGGTAAGAGTTTTTAGTGAGGGAAGAATCAACATAAGGCCTTTCGTGAGCTGAAAAGAAAGGATCAGTCAAGCACCAATGCTCCTACTACCAAAATTGCAGAAGCCCTTCAAAGTGGAGACAAATGGAAGTGGGTATGCCATGGGAGCAATATTGATGTAGGGAGGAAGGCCCTTCTACTATCATTTTGAATTATTTCAAGGGGAGGTTCTCAACTACCCTACCTACGACAATGAGCTCTATGCCTTGGTACAAGCTGTCAAAAAGTGGAAGCACTATTTGATGGGAAATGAGACTATCATCCACACAGATCACCAACCACTATAGTATTTGTATGCCCATATTAAGCAACAACAAACCGGGCATTACAAGTGGATGGGGTTTTTACAACAATTTCATTTAGTCATCAAGTATAAGAAGGGTAGCACAAATAAGTTGGCATACATGCTTTCACAATCACCCACATCAAATATTATAGCTTTGGGAACTTCGATGCACATGGATCCTTTTACCCATGATGCACACAAAGAGGTATACACAAAATATGAGGACTTCAAGGAGGTGTTTCAACAACTATAGGGCCAAATTCATATAGAAGAAGGTGATGGCAAGGATGACTATCATTTCCATAATGGTTTACTCTACAAGCTCGACAATATCTATGTTCCTAAAGGTGAATGATTGCAACTTATCAGAGAGGCTCACACCTCCAAGGTTATATGACATTTTGGTGTTGGGAAGACAATTTCCAACTTACAAAGGTACGTGTATTGGCCCAAAATGCAAGAAGATGTAGCACGATATATTAAAGGATGTATACTTTGTTGCACCATCAAACCCAACAACAAGAAGCAAGGTCTATACCATCCCTTATATGTACCCACTCAACCTTGGGAAATCATTTCCGTGAATTTTATGGGAGGTTTACCAACCACATGGAAGGGACATGACTATTTGTTTGTGGTAGTTGACAGGCTCAACGAAATGTGCATTCTCATGCCTTGTAAAAATACCATCAAGGGACAGGAAGCAACAAACTTGTTCTTTGAATAGGTCTGGGTGCACATTGGGATACTAAGGAGCATCATCTTAGACATGGATATCATATTTCTCAATGCATTTTGGACTACATTGTGGGAGAAGATGGACACTAAGTTGAAGATATCTACGACATTCCATCCATAGACATATGGGCAGACTAAATTAGTTAATAGGACTTTGGTGTAACTTTTGAGGGGTTACAATTAGAAGCAACCAAATACTTGAGATGAAAATTAGATCTATATACAACACTCTTATAATAGAGCAGTCTACACTTCTACTAGTAAGTTACCTTTTGAAACTTGCTTTGGGTATTTTCCACCTTCACCCTTAGATGTTGTATATGGACAGTAAGGAGGAGTGAGGGAGGACCTCATAGGAGATGCATTAAAAGCGGAAAAAATTGTTGAGAAGATCAAGCAAATCCATTTGCAAGTACAAGAGACATTGAAGAAGTCACATGAAAAGTACAAGGCTAGACATGACCAACATAGAATAGAGAGAACATTTACAGTTGGAGACAAATTATGGTTACAACTAAATAAGGAAAGGCCACAGGGTCATGTTAATAAGATCAAGGCTCTATGGTATGGTCCTTTTGAGGTATAAGAAAAGGCGGGAAATAATTCCTATAGACACAATCTACCCCCATACATGCACATTTACTTAGTAGTGAATGTGGAGAATTTCAAATTCTATGAACCTTCCATAGAGGACTTAACACCAGATGCTCAGGTAGAGTTGGAAGAGGACACAATTTTGTAGAAGCGGTCCAAAATTATAAGACAGGGGAAAAGTGACCTTTGGCACATTGGGTTGAAAGGACAACTTCCAGGAAAAGTAAAGTGGTACTCCAGGGATAAGGTAGAGGAAATTTTTTCATCACCTCATTCAGTAAAGATTTTGGGGAACAAAATAATCCCTAAATGGGGAGGTATGATCCATATTTGATCATTATATTGTTTATCATCTATATCGATCCTTTTAGAGTGGAAAGAATGGGAGGATTAAGCTTGCAGGGCCAATTTAGTGGCAGGTCGCAGTTTGTAAAATTGGGGTCTCGAACCTTCCAAAGCCATTTTGAGGCATTAAATGATATTTTTTGGGGTTCTGGTGTCCAAAATTTGTGCCCACCCCCTTGATGATATTTTACACTCCAATACCTTTCTGACAGTGCAAAACGTGCATCAATCAAAGTTTGTATGCAAAAGTTATGCCTCCCGCAAGTTGACCTACCGTGTTGACCACTACGGTACGAGAGGATGCCACGTCAGTCCTTGTTACTCACACACATGGGGCTAGCCACATATGTAATTTTAAGAATATTCTATAAGGTCCAAAACCCTATCAAAATCGAGGGTTGAGGAAGTAAAAAACCTACCCATAGATGTCTATCGGGCTATGTTAAATATCGAACCACTAGGAGGAGAAGGGATTCCATTATTTTGTATTGTATCTTGTTCCATAACTGAGAAAAACATCTGAGAGTGGTTTTATGTGAGCATAACAAAGGAGGAGAGATTACGTAGCAACCATACAGGCCACAGGTCAACGACAACTCCACAGAGAGTGCCCCTTTCTTTGTACTTACGTCATTTCTATACCAGAGAAAAGAGAGCAAAGCAACCTCACCTTCTAGCTGGGTTTTCTCCCATATTGGGTTTCCCACTATGGAAAATTGGTGGTCATTGATGTCAACATTAGAAGAAGCCCTAAAGAAAATTCTAGAAGCCCGTAAAAGTGATGATGATGTGTCCACTTGAAGGAGCCTTGACATAAATGTATATAACTCCAAAGTGGTCCCCTTATGGCGTAGCTTTTAAGCATGGCCCTCACAAGATGAGATAACATGTGGTTGTTTCCACATGACCACTTTGAGTTGTACACAAATGGAGCCCACAAGATGTCCAAGATAAAGATTGCAGGATGGAGATTGTAGAAAGTATTAATTTTTGGTCAATTTGGATACCCTATCTTTGAGGGAATTTTTACCCTACATAAATAACTCAAATGGAATCACAAGTTACATGGTTGGAAAGATTATTCCGAGATATTTCCAATGGTATATGTAAGTCCCTCTAACTTCCTAGGAATGAGGAGATATGAGTTTTTCCATCCGATAACTTCGCCAAAAAATTGAGGTTAGCTTGACTAATTTTTGGGTATAAAATTACTATAAATACATGATAGAATTTCACATTTTTAGTGCAACCAATGAAGCGATCTAGTCTAAGGTGCACTCAAGGTGTTGGGGTGTCTTTTTGGTGTGCAAGAGAAGTCTAGTGGATTCTTTTAAGGTCCTTATTTTTCTCAAGGTATGCTATAAGGTTGTGATGTTGCCGTGAGGTTGTGATGTTGTCGTGTGCATTGCTATGAGGTTGTGATGTTGTTGTATGATTTGCTACGAAGTTGTGATGTTGTTGTGAGTGGATGTTGTCGTTAGTGGACGTTTCCGTGAATGGATGTTACCATCAGTGGATGTTTCCGTCAATGATTACAATCTGGGAATGATGTTATGAGGCTTGTTAGGATTTGAAGGATTTTATACGAAATGAAGCATGCAGATGAAGTTAGAAGTACTCTTTTTATGAATATCTTGGATTGGTGATATCTTATTGAGTTAGTGCTCAGTTGAGAAGATTGGTGCCTTCATTCAGTAGGTTGGTGCATGTGCTTTAGGGAGTGGGTGCTTCCTTCCAGTTGGAGCTAGTAAAGTCAGGGGGTTGGTGCCTCCTTCTAGTCGGTGCTGGTAAATTAGGGAGTTGGACCTTCCTTTAGGTTGGTTCTTATAAATCAGGGGGTTGTTGCCTCCTTCCAGTTCGTGCTGGAGAATATTGGAAGTTGGTGCTTCCTATGAATGTAATCTTAACATGATACAAGAAAAGAATTATGTGGTTTTCTCTCGTTTGGGTTTCCACGTAAAAATCATTGTGTTATATGTATGGTGTTTTGTGACGATGAGCGGAATTTTTAATGGTTAATGATTACATGATGTGCTTAAGGTTAAAAAATGGTAAAAAGTGTTGAATACTAATTCACCCCCCCTCTCAGTATTGGTGAATATTCAAACAATTGGTATCAGAGCTAGTTCCTTCAGGAATAGTCTAACCACTGGAAGGTAGATCATGGATAAGCAAGGAAAATTTACCAAAAATGGAACACCATTGTTTGATGGGAAAAATTATGCTTTTTGAAGCATAAGAATGAGAGCATTTTTGCAAGCACAAAGATTTGATGTTTGGGAAGCTGTAGTAAATGGATACACTGCACCATATTCCCCCCCAATAGATATTGTTGGGAAAAAAGAGACAAGGAAAGAAATAAAGGAATATTTTTGAAAAAGAAAAGCCTCTATTCAAAAGACGATAGTTCCTCATCCGATGAAGATGATGACAGTGACAATTACTCAAGAAGAGTACTCTTCATGGCATTAGAGACTCAAGAGGAAACTACTAAAAATAATGAAGGAGACTATGAAGAAGAAGGATAAGTGAATCTCGAGGTAGAATTGATCAGTGCCTTAAGTGATCTAAGAATAACAAGGAAGAAAAACAAGTCTCTCAAAGAGGAATTAAGTAAACAGAAGGAAGGATTTCAAAACCCTAGCAAAATTTTTGAAGAAGCCAAGCAAACTATCATAGGTCTAAAGATTCAGTTGGAAGAAGCCAAAGATTAAAGAAACACTCAAGAGACAACTTGAAGAAAAGAAGAAAATAAAAGAGAATCTCGAAGCTGAATGATCTAAAAATGAAGAACACTTGAAATACTTGAAATTATTTGCAATGTAAATGTTATGTGTTTAAGGCAAAAGGATCAGTTTGCAACACATAGATTAAAGAATTACTTATGTAAAATACTCATAGACAACAACATAATCAATGAACATAAGCACATAAACACAACAATTTGATAAAGGAGTTCACCTCTCTCTTGGGCTACATCTCCTAGTCCAGCTTCCAATGGATCATTATTATTAATTGCTCAAAGTGCTCAAAAAAATGTCTTACAATGCTCAAACTAACAAACCGACTGCTCTAATGGCTTCATAGCGTCCAAAAACCCCTGTCTGGGCTCTTTCGGCACCTCAATCGGTCGAAAAACAAAGAAGTTAGGCCTCCTGGAAGTCTCCCTCTTCAAGCTTGTTGTCTCTGCATCTACAAAATGCACCCTTCTTCTTTGAACCTGGCTCACATGTAAATTTAAGCGTGAAAACCCAGCACCGGGCGCAATCGCGCCAACGGTGCAAACCGTAGGACAGTTAAGGGCACGCCAACCCCTAACCGCCTAGGCACCTGGGCATATGAATGGTCATATGACCGCTCGTTTGGCAAAAAGGGGTTAACGGTCAAAACCGTGCCAACCGTTCAAAATTCCCGCGCGTAAACTTCCGTATAACATAAGGGTCATAAGCAATAGATATGTGACCACGGGCTGGGCCCGTTGCAATGCAACTCCCGTATATATATATAAACAATGGTTATATATTATATAACCAAACCACGGCTTAGTATTAAAACCCCACGCCATATATATTATACCACGGTTATATGTAATATAATGAAACCACGGGTCGGGGCTAGGCCCCGACCCGACCCCCGCGCCAATGTACAATAGTGTAAACATAAATATTTTAAAACTCATATATATATCAAGTGGCATGGTGTGATATGTTGGTTGGTCGGACTTTGCAAAGGTATTATGCGGTGGGGAGGTCCGGGGGTCGAACCCCA
>ML782478.1:873209-892778 GCA_009831015.1 Picea engelmannii | reverse complement strand
AGAACTTGGCTCCACAAGTTGACCTTCTCCTCTTGTGAGTTTCAACCTTGTGAGCATCAAAAACAAAACTTGCAAACAATCAAGTCTTCAAAAACCAGTGCTCTGATACCAACTTGATCTAAAAATGAAGAAGACTTGAAATACTTGAAATTATTTGCAATGTAAATGTTATGTGTTTAAGGCAAAAGGATCAGTTTGCAACACATAGATTAAAGGATTACTTATGTAAAATACTCATATACAACAACATAATCAATGAACATAAGCACATAAACACAACAATTTGATAAAGGAGTTCACCCCTCTCTTGGGCTACATCTCCTGGTCCAGCTTCCAATGGATCATTATTATTAATTGCTCAAAGTGCTCAAAAACATGTCTTGCAATGCTCAAACTGAAACCGACTGCTTCAATGGCTTCAGAGCATCCAAAAACCCCTGTCTGGGCTCTTTCGGCACCTCAATTGGTCGAAAAATGAAGAAGTTAGGCCTCCTGGAAGTCTCCCTCTTCAAGCTTGCTCTCTCTGCATCTACAAAATGCACCCTTCTTCTTTGAACCTGGCTCACACGTAAATTTAAGCGTGAAAACCCAGCATCGGGCGCAACCGCGCCAACGGTGCAAACCGTAGGACGGTTAAGGGCGCGCCAGGCCCTAACCGCCTAGGCACCTGGGCATATGAATGGTCATATGACTGCTCATTTGGAAAAAAGGGGTTAACGGTCAAAACCGTGCCAACCGTTCAAAATTCCCGCGCGTAAACTTCCGTATAGCATAAGGGCCATATGCAATAGATATGTGACCGCGGGCTGGGCTCGTTGCAATGCAACTCCCGTATATATATAAACAATGGTTATATATTATATAACCAAACCACGGCTTAGTATTAAAACCCCGCGCCATATATATTATACCACGGTTATATGTAATGTAATGAAACCACGGGTTGGGGCTAGGCCCCGACCTGACCCCTGCGTCAATATACAATAGTGTAAACATAAATATTTTAAAACTCATATATATATCAAGTGGCATGGTGTGATATGTTGGTTGGTCGGACTTTGCAAAGGTATTATGTGGTGGGGAGGTCCGGGGGTCAAACTCCACAGACTCCATTAGTTTTACATAGCAACAATGAACCAATAAAGGGGTGCCACGTGGCAGCCCATGATTGGGCCACGTGGCACCTTAGCATTAGCCAATGAAATGCCACGTGTCACCATCCGATTCGACAACTGCTAACCAATAAAACTTGCCACGTCACTCCTACCACATCATTGTACGGTTTGTACGACCCTGCCACGTCAGCCCATACGGACTGTACGGACTGTACAGTTAGCACCAAAATTTTTGCCTGTTTGACTTGACGAACAGATCGCTATATCTCTCGCTCCCGACGTCCGTTTGAGACGAAACGAGTTGCGTTGGGTTCGCAACGACAAGGCCTACGTCTCGTCCGGTTTGAAGCGATTCTGAGCACTTTGAATTTTTGAGCAAAATTTGATCCCCTGATCACTGAAATAATATCACTAAGAAAGGAACTACAAAAGAAGGACATCCAATTAAATTTTGGAAATAACACCAAAACACTGGATGAAATCATCTGCAATAAAAACCATTCTATGACAAGTCTGGACTTGGATAAAACAAAAAAAATACTGATGAGGGTTCAAGATCTACGATGACAGGAAATAAAGCAGAGGAAATACGTTATGCAGATACTATCAAGGGTTCCATCAAGAAATATGAATGCAAGCCTCTAAAGGAGGACATACAAAAACCATAAATAAAGAAGAATCAAGAAGAAGATCGTGCATTTAGAGGAACATGGAATCAACAACCAACAATGAAGAAGACCCAAGAAGAAGATCATGCATTCAGAGGAACATTGAATCAACATCCAACAACGAAGAAGACCCAAGAAGAAGGTCATGATTTCATAAGAACATCACCAACTAGAAGACCACCCACATCCAAGTACCAACATATTTTTCTTGGCTTGTGTTATTCTTGCAATAATTTTGGGCATAAAGCCATAAATTGTATAGCTTATGCAAAGGGTAGAAACACCTGGAACATAAGTGGCTATGAAAATCCCGAGAATCATTATGAAGGGAATTATCCTAGAAAGCCTTGTGAGGTGTTTGACATAAATTATAACAGTTTTGGTGCTCTGGGTTATGAAATTGAATGCTACAAATGTAACAATTTTGGACACATAGCCTGAAATTGTAGAAGTGATTTGATAGTTTCTTCAAGTGAAGCTAGGCATGTTCCTTTCAATCATATAAGGGAACAACAAAGAACTTGGAAAATGAAGCAAGAAGATTTGAAGGTTGAGGAATGTGGGTTTGCCTTACAAGCCCAAAATAGAAGAAGCCATTGGTATATTGACAATGGATGCTTAAAGCATATGACTAGAGAGAAAAACAATTTTGTAACATTAAAGAAAGAAAAAGAGGGGTATGTCATGTTTGACAATGATAACTTAGCCAAAATTGAAGGAAAAGGCGCAGTCAGTCTTGGAAACAAAGATGCGGTGGCATAAAATGTCATACTTATTAAAAGTATGAAGCATAATTTGTTAAGTGTGAGCCAAATGTGCGACCAGGGACATACACTTATATTCAATTCAAAAGAATGTGAAATAAGGAAAGAAGGATCAAGCAGACTAGTGGCAACAACGACAAGAACTCCAAACAACATATACATCTTGGATGATATTGAAGAAGAGATATGACGTTTGGGAAAAGAATATTAAAGTTGGATTTGGCATAGGAGAATGGGCCATATACACTTTGATAATCTTGTCAAGATAACCAAGAAGCAAGTTGTAAGAGAAATGCCAAAAATTACAAAGCTAAGGAATAACATGTGCAAGCACTATCAGCATGGAAAACAAACAAAAGTTGAATTCAAGACAAAGGAACACTCTAAGACAATGATCCAGGTGGATATCGGTGGCCACCCACCTTTTCCAAATGGCTCAAAATAGTTTTCTGACAATTTTGTCAATTTACTATTTTTAGCAGGTTTTAACTTCTGGGGCCATTTTGAGGGCCCAAATGAAGGTTTTTTGAGACCGAGGTTCTCAATGATAGCCAAAGACATGATTGAACCGCCAAAATGAATCTCCTCGATGATAACTTTCCAACGATCTATCACACGCCTAAAATGGAGATCGTATGCAAAAGTTACGACCTTGGGAAGTTGATGTACTCACTTACCCAAACAGGGCCCACATGACTTTTGGCGCTTCATCTCCTAGGGTTAGGTTTTTGGATGTCTAGGGTTTTTGGCATTCCTACTTATTGTAAAAAGGCCTTCAGAGCCTCATTGTAATCATCTTCTTGCGAATGCGAGTAGCCGTCACTTCTCTTCTCAGAGATAAGCTGCCACCATTCTAGCGAGTCTTTCACTCTATATTTTTACAGTCTCTGTACATTTCTTTTATTAATAGAAATCCTATATTACTGTATATCTATGTTTATGGTTGCATCTCTGATACATTTCTGTTATATTATTGAATATTTACGATATCTTTGTGCATTTCTTTATTATATCTCCTATCTCATTTCGTGCTGAAAATAATCCGGATCAGACAAAACCATTGGAGATTGTACACATTGATTTATGTGGTCCCATGAGAACAAAAGGAATAGATGGTGAACAATACTTCATGCTACTCATTGATGACTACACCAAAATGACCTGGGTTTGCTTCCTCAAGAAAAAGTCAGAAGCTTTTGAATGTTTTTGGATATTCAAGGAGCTCGTTGAAAATGAAACTGATTTTAAAATCAAATGCTTAAATTCGCATAATGGAGGTTAGTTTACTTCAAATGAATTTAGGGATTTCTATGAAGAATAAGGAGTAAAAAGACAATTCTCAATAGCTAGAACACCTCGGCAAAACAGAGTTGCTGAAAGGAAAAACAAATCTGTACAAGAAATGGCTAGAACCATGTTGAATGACTCCAAGCTAAGTAATATCTTTTGGGGACAAGTATTGCATACAACCATTCATTGAACAAAGGATTGCTCAGAAGTAATAGTGATAAGACTCCATATGATTTATGAAAAGGAAGATCGACCAATGTCAAGCAGTTTAGAGTGTTTGGAAGCAAGTGTTACATAAAAAGGGAGGACAAGAAGATTGGAAAATTTGACTCTCGGGTGGACGAAGGCATATTTGTTGGGTACTCATGCAAAATCAAAGCATATAAGTGCTACAATATAAGAGTCAACAAGATAATGGAAATCATCCATGTAAAATTTGATCAAGCAGACTTGCTAAAGACCAGAAAGGAAAGCAAAAATTCAAACATCTTTTAAGAATAAGAAAATGAATAACTAAATCAAGAAGAAGAGGAGGAAGAAGAACAACAACAAGAATGGAAGCAGCCAGAAGTAGAACCAGAAGAAAAAAACCAACAAGATTTTCGGAGACCTTATAGGACACCTAACCGTCGGGTTTAGAAGAAACATCCAAACGAATCATTGGAGATAGAAGTGTTGGAGTAGAAACAAGAAGAAGAAAGCAAGCACAAACACCTGGACAAGGATATTTTTCATTAATGTCCACAACTGAATCAAGTAACTTTGAGGAAGCCATAAATGATGAATATTGGATCAAGGCTATGGAAGAATAACTAAATCAAATAGAAAAGAATGAGGCATATGAACTAGTTGCAATACCAAAGGACAAAAATGTGATTGGGACAAAATAGGTCTTTAGAAACAAGCTAAACGAAGATGGACAAGTAACCATAAACAAAGAAAGACTAGTATGCAAAGGATATGCTCAAGTTGAAGAAATAGATTTTGAAGAAACCTTTGCTCCCGTGGCTAGAATGGAAGCAATCAAAATGTTCTTGGCTTATGCATGCTCCAAAAGGATCAAAGTGTATTAGATGGATGTAAAATCAACTTTTCTAAATGGATAATTAGAAGAAAAAGTGTATATAGAAAAACCATAAGGGTTTCTACTATCAAAAAAGGAAGACCATGTTTGCAGATTGAAGAAAGCTCTGTATGGACTTAAGCAAGCTCCGAGAGCTTGGTACTCAAGATTGGACTGATGCTTACAACAAAAAGGATTCAAAAGGGGAAATGCAGATAGTAACCTCTACATAAAAGTGGATCAAGGTAGCATGATTATTATAGAAGTGTATGTTGATGACATCATCTTTGGAAATGATGATGATAGATTGAGTCAGAAATTTGCCAAGGATATGCATCATGAATTTGAAATGTCCCTACTTGGGGAGTTGATTTTCTTCTTAGAACTCTAGATATCTCAACTAGATGAAGGCATTTTCATTTCCCAAACCAAGTACATCAAGGAAATGTTAAAGAAGTTCAAAATGGAAGACTGTAAACTTGTGAGTACTCCTATGGTTACCGGTTGCAAGTTGAGCAAAGATGATGAATCTAAATAAGTGGATCAAAGACTCTATAAATCAATGATTAGAAGTCTACTCTATGTGACAACTTCAAGACCAGATGTAATGCAAGCAGTTGGACAGGTCATAAGATTTCAAGCAGTGCCAAAGGAAACCCATGTTCTAGAAGTGAAAAGGATCTTCGGATATCTTAAAGGAGCAACAGATTTTGGGCTATGGTATCCGAAAGGAAATGAGTTAACTATGGTCACCTACACAGATGCAAATTGAGCATGAAGTATTGATGACAAAAAAAGTACAAGTGGAGTAGCTTTCTACTTAGGTGACTTCTTAGTGTCCTGGTTGAGCAAGAATCAATCTTCAATATCCTTATCCACGGTAGAATCATAATATATTGTAGTAGCAACATCTTGTATTCAGATTATTTGGATGAAGCAAAGACTTCAAGACATATAAGTGAGATATGATGAGCCTATTCTGATACTCTGTGACAACACCAGTGCTTTAATCATCTGTAAGAATCCAGTGATGCATTCCAAGAACAAACATATTCCTATTGAGTTCCACTTTCTGTGGGAACAAGTCACATAAAAAATATTAAGTTGGAGTACATTGGGACAAAAGAACAAATTGCAGACATATTTACAAAGTCTCTTCCTAGGGAGACCTTTGAGTATCTTCGACAAAATTTGGGAGTAATTTCTGCTCCAAATTGATTTCCATAATATTTTGCAAGAACAAGAAGGGGGATATTGTCAGGGGGAGTTACTCTTTGCCATTGATGTCAAGGGGGGAGAGAAAAACAATAAAAATAGAAGCATGAAGACATGGAGAGTCAACATGAAGACAAGAGGACAATACAATCATTAGGATCAGAGGACGAAGACAAGGGGAGCATGATTGTTTTACTAAGTTGCCATTAATGCCAAAGGGGGAAAGTTTTGGAAAATTGGTTGTCATTGATGTCAACCTTAGAAGAAGCCCTAAATCAAATCCCAGAAGTCCCTAAATGTGATGATGATGTGTCCACTTGAAGGAGACTTGACATAAATGTATATAACTCCAAAGTGGTCCTCTTATGGCATAGCTTTTACGCATTGCCCTCACGGGTTGAGATAACAAGTGGTTTTTTCCACATGCCCACTTTGAGTTGTACACAAATGGAGCCCACAAGATGTCCAAGAGAAAGATTGCAAGATGGAGATTGATGAAAGTATTAATTTTTGGTCAATTTGGATACCCTATCTTTGAGGGAATTTTTAACCTACATAACTAACTCAAATGGAATCACAAGTTACATGGTTGGAAATATTATTCTGAGACCTTTCCAACGGTATATGGAAGTCCCTCTAAATTCCCAGGAATGAGGAGATATGAGTTTTTCCATCCTATAACTCCACCAGAAAATTGAGGTCGACTTAGCTAATTTTGGGGGACAAAATTACTATAAATACATGATAGAATTTCGCAATTTTAGTGCAACGAATGAAGAGATCAAGTATGAGGTGCACTGAAGGTGTTGGGGCATCTTTCTGGTGTGTAAGAGAAGTCTAAGGGATTATCTTAAGGTCCTTTTGGTTCTCAAGGTATGCTATAAGGTTGTGATGTTGTCGTGTGCACTAATACGAGGTTGTGATGTTGCCATATGCTCTGCTACGAAGTCGTGATGTTGTCATGATGTTTTCGTGAGTGGATGTTTCCATTAGTGGATGTTTTCATGAACGGATGTTACCGTCAGTGGATGTTGTCGTCAATGATTACATTCTCGGAATGATGTTAGGAGGCTTGCCAGGGTTTGAAGGATTGTCTGCGAAATGAAGCATGCAGGTGAAGTCAAAAGTACTATGTGTATGAAGATATTGGATTGGTGATATCTTATTGAGTTGGTGCTTAGTTGAAAATATTGGTGTCTTCATTTAATAGGTTGGTGCCTGTGCTTTAGGGAGTGGGTGCTTCTTTCCAGTTGGAGCTAGTAAAGCCAGGGGGTTGTTGCTTCCTTCCAGTCCGTGCTGGTAAATCAGGGAGTTGGAGCTTCCTTTAGGTTGGTTCATGTAAATTATGGGGTTGGTTCCTCCTTCCAGTTGGTGTTGGAGAATCTTGGAAGTTGGTGCTTCCTTTGAATGTAATTTTAACATGATATAAGAAAAACATTCTGTGGTTTTCTCCTGTTCGGGTTTTCACGTAAAAATCATTGTGCTCTATGTATGGTGTTTTGTGATGATAAATGGAATTGTTAATGGTTAATATTTACATGACGTGCTTAAGGTTAAAAAATGGCAAAAAGTACTCAATACTGATTCACCCCCCCGTCTCAGTATTGATGAATATTCCAACACCCATGTAATATCTTGTGTTTATTTGTGGATGGTCTGATGGCATTTTACTGTTATCTATTTTCCACATTTTATCTATTTCATGCATAAGCAGAAAATCAATAACTAAATATTCGGGAGGTCTAAAGGAAAAATAACCTTAATAGTAAAGATTTCAGTATTTTATTAGATCCATTGTGACGAACTATTCCAGTGGAATATCCACGACAAATTACAAATCACAAAAGTGAAAAAAACTTATACATTGCTTGAACAAATGTGAAAAACCAACATTCAAGTTTAAGAAGAATTAGAAGAATTTTATTTTGTTAATTCTTCTTCATTTGGGATATTATTGCCAGAGAATTAATTTACTAGTCCTCTAGCTTCATTATTGTTGCAGTGTTATGCATAGAGTTTTTTCTTGAAGGAGAACTTGCATCGTTTTAAGAAGTCGACCACCTTTTGTTAATTCAAAGTGATATGCTAATATATCAATATTATCCATTATGAGATTACTGGTTTGCGGTTTGTTTTTTGGCATTTGTTTTTTCCTTGATCTTTGTTGGAGAAAGCCAACACTTATGGTTTATAAATACCATAAAAACTATTGCTGATTTGGTTCACTGTGATGAATGTAATTTTCTCATCTTGGAAAGATAAATCCAAAACTTTGGCAATCAAGAATGGATGACCAACCTCATCGTCACTTGAAGGATCTGCAATCACAACACTAAATCTAAGCTCATTTGCATTTCCATTTCACATTTCTTGTAGACATTTACATTGCTCTTTTGTATGTCTTGAACCTACATATATTTCCCTTGGTTGAGTTTTAGTGGTAAGAAAAAATTTGTTGGGTTCTATTATATCTAGATGTCTTTGCATTGGGAAATTTAACGAAGGACACCTAAAATTAGGCAATGTTTAGTCAAAATTTTCCTCTGAAACAAGGATTTTATGTTCATCATAGAACTTCTCCCATTCAACTGTATCATCTACATGAAAATAATTATAACATTCCTTAATTTAATTGGGAATTTCTTAAACACCTGTTCAATAATCAATATCTCAATGCACCTTTCTTGCAATATTAATATTATGGTTTGTAGTGAGGAATGCAAGCTTCACACAATAAATTTTACAATCAGGAACATGGCTAAAAAATTGTAGACCTATAGATGGAGCCCATTTAGGTGAGTCACCTTATTTACCCCCCCAAAGAAGTGTCATTCCTTCAACCTTTTTTTCATCAAGAAGTCGTGTTGAAAGCTATGACCATTTCACTTTCCAATACATCGATCATGTTATGTGTCACCCGTTACAACCTTCTAAAATCTACATTTGAGTTACATATACTGTTATGATCCAATGCCTTAAAAATGATAAGAAGTCAATTAATACAGTCCACTTCAAGGGGGAAACCTCCTTTTGCAATATATCCAATTCAGAATACAATATGAGATAAGATAAGATGATCCTAAGACTAGGTCTCCTTGGTATATATATAGGAGACAAAGGGTACACTTATAATGAAATGGTACAATGAAAGGTTCTAATTGACATACGAATATAACACTATAAATGTAATAATTCAATATCTGGGGCTTAATAAGGGGTTTTGTACATAACATGGGGATTTGTCTAAGGCTTAATATGCCCCTCCCCTTCAAACAAGTGTTGTGCTCAACACTTTACTAACCACAAGCATTTATACAAGAAGAACTTATCTTCTCATTTCGCCTCTTCCACTGATTGGTTCTTCTATTTGACGAGGTACTCTATAATTGCTCGATTTCTAAGTTGCTTAATCCTTGTTTTAAGTATTTTTTATGGTTCTAGTATGATTTTCCCTTCTTAATTAACCTCTGGTAAAATAGTTTGAACTTGGATCTTGTTTCTGATGACCTTTTTTAAGCTATAAACATGGAAGATTGGATGTACACGTGAAGATGAAGGCAACTCCAATTTGTAAGCCATACTTCCAATCCTTTGCAAACCCTTATAGGGGCCATAATATTTGGGTGCTAATTTATTGTCCTTCTTTTGTTGCTTGAGGGACATCTGTTTATATGGTCGTAGTCTCATAAATACCCAATCCCCCACTTCAATTTCCCTTTCATTGTGATGTTGATCCACTTGTTGTTTCATCCTATTTTGTGCTATAACCTTCAATAGTTTGAGAACCTCTTGTTGGTCCCCTATGTGGTACTCCACCATTTGAACCTTTGTATTGCATTTCAAGGGTGGTGTAATGGATGGAGGATGATATCCATACAATTCTAGAAACGGGGACATTTTTTTTTATCAAGTATGGAAGGATGTGTTTTACCACCATTCTACCAAGGGAAATCAATTAACCTATTGTGTTTGTTTATTAGATGCAAAGCAACAAATATATTCTTCTAAACATTTGTTCACAATCTCAATTTTACCATTGGATTGAGGATGATAAGATGATATATGAGCCAATTGAGTACCCAAACAAGAAAATAATTCATTCCAAAAATTTCTAGTGAAAATTGGATGTCTGTCACTTACAATAATCTTGGGGACTTCATGTAGCTTTTGAATTGTTTCCATGAATATTGCAACCACTGTACTTAATTTAAAAGGATGAGAAAGAGAGTGAAAATGGGCATACTTTGTCAATCGATCAACTACTACCATGATGTTTGTCTTTCCTTTGGATTTGGGTAAAACTGCAATAAAATCCATTGAAACTTCTTGCCAACATTGACTTGGTATAACTAATGGTTGTAGGAGATCTGGTGTCTTGATTGTCTCTCCCTTATTATGTTGGCAGACCAAACATCCAGACACAAACTTTTGAACATCATTTTTAAGACCTTCCTAGAAAAATCCTTCTTGATCACGTGGTACATTTTCAAGAATCCTGAATGTCCTCCTATAGGATCAGTGTGCAATTATAGAATGACCCTCTATTTGAGTTGGGAATTTTTACATAAATACACGCAATCATGATGCCATAATAAATCATTCTTCCATACAAAATTATCTAATGAACTGGGGTTTTCTTGTAGTTGTTGAACTCTCTTGCATACCTCTTGATATTGCTTCCATTCTATCCTTTCTTCTTCCACCCAATCAAATTGTGGAATAGAAATAACATGTAGTGAACCTTTTGTTTCTTCTTCTTTCCTTGAAAGGGCATCTACCACAACATTATGTTTTCCTTTTTTCTAGATAATTTGAAAGTCATAACCTAGCATCTTTGTAACCCATTTTTGTTTCTCTTATGAAAGTAATAGTTTCTCCAAGAAGTAATTCAAACTATCATGATCTGTTTTTTCTTTGAAGTGTCTTCCTATTAGGCCAGGGCACCATTTCTGAAATGCATGTAGTACGAACAACATTTGTTTTTCATAATTCGGTTTGAGTAAGTTTTTCCCTTTAAGTTGGTTGCTTTCAAAGGCAAGGGGCCTTCCTTCTTGAATTAAAATTGCACCAATTCCATGGACTAAGGCATAACACTCCACAATAAATGTTTTTGTGAAGTCAGGTGTGGCCAGGATGAGAGTTGTACACATAGCCATGTTAAGCCCTAGACAAAGCCCCATGTTATGTATAAAACCCCTTATTAAGCCCTAGATACTGAATTATTACATTTATAGTGTTATATTTGTATGTTGGCTAGAATCCTTCAATGTACCCTTTCATTATATTTGTACCCTTTGTTCTTCTTTCATCCATTTGTTGAGGTGTTAACCTTGTTAGTTTAGGAGAGGGAACATGGTGCTCTCTAGGGTTATCAGTGGCCACCATTCTAGTAGCCATATTTTTGTTTTCCGCTTTCCTTTCCATATTAAAAGCTTGCTCTAGGGATTTAGATTCGAAGATACACACCTCATGTTGATTGTTCTACTTTAAAATGATCATAAAGAGATCTAACAAATTATCCTCATGAATGTTCTTTACCCTAAGAGTAAGATTTTGGAATTGTTGAATGCTTTCTGTAATTGGACCTTTTTTCCAAAGATTTATCAATTGACTAAAGAATGTATTTCTCTTAATATCCCATTCATCTATAAAAATGGACCAAGAGATAATATAATTCATTTTTCTTTCACAAAGTCATTGATACCACACAAATTGTGTTGGATAGTTGGTTGTCATTGATGTCAACTAACCACTCCATCATTGATGGGTGCATTTGATGAAGTCTACATGATGCCTTGGAGGTGTGGTTATGGTACCCGAAGTTGGTTGAGGAGTATGGACATGAAGGATAATGTAAATGCATGCAAGACACTCATATATGGATAGTCCTTGTCGTTCTGTTTCTGGTGATATGTGGTACGCCACTTGGTTCTTCACGGTTGAGTATTTATGGCCTTGTGAAGTTAGAATCCCCAAAGAAGGGTTAAG
Organism: Picea engelmannii; assembly: GCA_009831015.1. Taxonomy (NCBI): domain Eukaryota; kingdom Viridiplantae; phylum Streptophyta; class Pinopsida; order Pinales; family Pinaceae; genus Picea; species Picea engelmannii. The sequence continues at coordinate 880,675 of ML782478.1, read as the reverse complement.
AAGCCCCTAGTTGGTTACAAGTGAATTAATGAATGGGTAAAGTTGTTGCGATAAGAAATTACTAGAAGCCCTAAGATTAAGGAAAGATAATACTATGAAAAAGTATATAAACACCTCAAGGAGTCTCTCATAATTACACACACACTTAAATTGAATATCTCTCTTGTGAGAATGTTATGGTATAGTATTTTGGTTTATTGGTAAATATGACAACAAGATTGAGGCAATGGTGAAAGTGCAAGGAAAGAGCGAAATTTTTGTAGTTGTAGAGTGCAAGGGTTTTTCTATAACCCTAATTTAGTAGGCCCTTGCGGGTTAGCTTGAGGGTGTCATGCGAGGCACCCTCGTGGGTTGCCTAAGTGACATCACGTGAGGCCCCGCGTGATAGGTAGTCTTTGTACCGTGAGGACAAGACAAAATTGGGGAGAATGTTGGTACCGGGCTGCTAAAAGTTGTGACAGTGCTACAGGTTAGTGCTACAGTACAACGGGTCAACTACATGTCACATGTATTCTTATGTGATTATATCTTATGCTTGGTGATGGTATGGTACATGCTTGAGAGGAGGCATGTCATTTTGATGCATGGTATATCTTGGTGATAATGGTATGGTACATTGAGTAGTAGTACATCTTGGTTGTATTAGTATATTGGTATCTGGTTTGGCTACATGGTGATGATGTTATGGTACATGCTTGCGGCTTATTCTTGATATACTCTTGAAGCATTGGCACATGGCGTATGGTTGTCATTAATATTGATACATTGTTGAGGATTACACTTGGTATATGACAACATATGTATGAGATACATCTCTTGGTGATGTTGGTACTTGGTTGAGGTACACCATTGATGGTACTTGTTTGATATATCCTATGGCACTTGGTGTATGGCATGATTGAGTGATATGGTATATGGATGAGACACATTGTTGGTATATGGTATGGTACATGTGTTGATGTACATGGTTGATACATGTTATGGTACAAGATTGGTACTTGGTATAGTTTTGATGTACATGGTTGATGGTTGAGGCATATGATACATGTTATAGGGAATGGTTGATGCACAGTTTGGTATAGGTCTTGGTGCATGGTTGATGCACTTGTTATGGTACATAGTTGATGTTTGGTATGGTATAGGTTGATGGTTTGGTACATGGTTGAGACACATATCTTGTGATGGTATATTGGTGATCTTGGTACATGCTTGGTAGAGGCATGTGTTGGTGATATTGGACATCTAGTTGAGAGGCGTCCTTGGTATATGATCCATACGAGAGGATATAGTTGAGTATCGATGACAATGATAGGTTGGATACAGTGACAGGTTGACAGGTTACAAGTTGATGTGATGGTGGCAATGATAGTGGCAGAGACAGTGGCAGTGACAGTGGCAGTGATTGTGGTAGTGATAGTTGGTTTACACTTATATTTTAGGGCGGCATGATGGGGAAAGGAAAGGGGGTTGTAGCCTCCTTCTGGTTAGAGATGGAGAATTAGGGAGTTGGAGATTCCTTTAGGTTGGAGCATGAGAATCAGGGGGTTGTATCCTCCTTCTGGTTGGAACTAGAGAATTCAGGGAGTTGTATCTTCCTTCAAGTTGGAGCCTGAGAATCAAGGGGTTGTAGCCTCCTTTTGATTGGAGCCAGAGAAATTAGGGAGTTGTAATTTCCTTCAGGTTGGAGCCTATAAATAGGGTGTTGTAACCTCCTTCCAGTTGCAACTGGAGAATTGGGAAGTTGGTGCATGATATACTGATGATATATTGTTGATAAAGTGTGTGTGTGTGTGTGTATTGTAGTTAAAAAGTGGTAAAAGTGCTCATATTGATTCATCCCCCCCCCCTCAGTATTCCAACAATTGGTATCATAGTAGGTTCCTTCAAGAAAGAATTTAACCACTGGAAGGTGGATCATGGAGAGAAACAATATGTGTAAAAATGGAATACCACAATTTGATGGACAAAACTATGCATTCCAGAGCAGAAGGATGAAACCATAAGTGCAAGCACATGGATTTGATGTTTGGAAATCAATAGTAGACGGATATAAAGAGCCTGCCACTCCTCCAACAAATAACGATGGAAAGAAACTCAGTGAAATCAATTCAAGAGCCAAAAATGCTATCCTGAATGGTCTGGTTAATTCAGTATATGTCAAAGTTATGCATTGTAATTCTACAAATGAAATTTGGGACAAAATTTTGAATGTTTATGAAGGAGATGCCAAATTCAAGGCAACAAAGCTTCAGACTTACAGAGGTCAATTTGAACACTTGAAAATGAAGGAAGACAAAGACATTGCAACTTACTTCTTACAAGTTGATGAAACAATGAACGTGATTAAATGATTGGGAGAAGAAGTTGATGAATCTATAATTGTTCAAAAGGTATCGATATCTCTTCCATTGAGATTTGATCCTAATATTTTAGCACTAGAAGAAAGATCATATTTGAGTACGATAAGTATGGATGAGCTACATGGAACATTTACAACTTATGAAATGAGAACAAATCAGGGAAATCCATCCAAGACAGAAGCAACCTTCAAAGCATCCAAGAAGACAAAGAAGAAGTAAAAGGCCGAGTCAAAGCCAAATTGCAATTGTAGCGATGATTCATACGAGGATGGAGAAATATCCAACTTCATAATGAAGTTGAAGAGAGGAACCGACAAGTAAAAAGGCATGCTTCCCTTAAAATGTTTCAAATGTGGTAGAATTGGTCATTTTTCTAATAAATGTCCTTATGGTAAGAAGTCATAAAGTGATGAAGAAGAAGTTCCCAAGAAAAAAAAGAAATATAAAAAGGGAAATAAGAGAAGAGATAATAAGAAAGCCTTCAAGACAAATATCTACTCAAGAGAAGACAGTTCCTCATTTGACGAAGATGATGAAAGCAACAATGATTCATAAACGATACTATTTATGGCTAGGGAAAATAAAAAAAGAACCTCCGATGGTTTCGAAGAAGAAGGTAAAGTCAATCTCAGAGTAGAATTAATTAGTGTCGTAGAAGAACTAAGGAAAGAAAGAGAAAAAAAAGGTCAATCAAGGCAGAACTAAAGATAAAAGGAGCCCATAATTTCATCTCAGAGGAAGTCAAGCAGATAATCACAAAGTTGAAAGTCTAGGTAGAAGAAGATAGAAGGATTGAAGAAATACTCAGAAGTTAGATAGAAGAAAAGGATAAGATGATTGAAAGGTTGGAAGCAGAAGTAGTCACTCTAAGAAAAGATTTTCAGAAGAAGGACATGCTGCAGAATAGTACCAAAACATTGGATAAGATCATCAACAATCAAAGGCCTTACTATGACAGGTCCAGAATGGGATACAACTAGATGCATACTGAGAAAGGTTCAAGATCCACAACGAAAGCAATAGAACAAAAGAGTTATGTATAAGTTCTCAAAGGAAGGAATCATGATCAACAAGAATAAGAAAGGAATGAATACATAAGACCTTCTACATTAAGGAAACAAAGAAATGTCAATCATGATCAACCAAGACAGGAACCCAGAAGGAATATACCACAAAGAAGATCATTCACTCCCAGGTATGTAAATTTATTTTATGGTCATTGTTTTAATTGTATGAACTTTGGACATAAAGCTATAGATTGCAGGGCTTATGAAAGAAATGTTAAAGAAAGAAATGCTTATGTGGCTCCACATAATATTGAATGTTACAAATGCCACAACTATGGACACATAACTCGAAATTATAGAAGTGTGATAGAGCCTCCCGTGAAGGAAAACAATGATGTCAGATACAAGCAAGTTTGCAAAATAAATGAAAAAACAAGAAGTGTGGGTGAATGAAGACCAGGTCCTAGAGATCGTACTCATAATATTTACAACTATGCAAGATTATAATGAATTTGTAGGCTAAGAGGAAGATGACATAATCCAGGAAGAGGATGAAGTCAGAATTCAAGATGAAAATGTCAGAATTCAAGAAGAGGATGAAAAGGAAGATGATGAATCCACAGACAAAGAGGAAGATTACTCTGCACCAGAGCAGGTGTTGTTATGAGCCATTCATCTTGGAGACTCCCAGTAAATATGAATATTGAATAGGGGGAGTCAATGCAGTAGCTACTATAGATCAAAGAACCATCCTTTAAGCAATTTGAAGTATTTGCATAAACAGATTCAGAGCAGTCAGATAGTAGAAGTACATAATGACAGATGAGTCAACATTGTTGACAGTTGAGTAGTAGATTTATGGACAACTTATGACATATGAAGAGAGATGGATACTTAGAAGTTATAGATAACTTCGATCAGGGAAGATGCATAACAATGTATTTACAATTGGATTAAGTGGAATCAATTGGAATTAGTTGGTCACAGAAAGGAAAGCAGGGAAAGGCACATCAAGACAGGGAAAGAGAAACCTACAACATAAGCTATATCATCAAAGGGACATTGTTGAATAGTATGGCCATGATAGATCATTTGAAATCAAGTAAGGATTTATTTTGATATATATAAGAGAATTACAAGAGGAAGCACCAATGGACAATTAGCAAGCACTGGAAGACATGAAAGGAAACATTTATAGGTAGCCTACATGACATCTTGCAAGGAAGTCAAGGGAAGAGAAATCATCATAGAAAGAGGTCCAGAAAGGAAGATCAGTATCATACAAATATGGGGATACATACCGACAGGGGGAGTTATCCTTTTTCCCATGATGTCAAAAGAGAAGAGAAAAAACAAAGGCATGAAAATAGAGAGAAAGAAAAGATGCATGAAGACAGGGGGAGAAAACCCAAGGAGAGAGACCCTTTGCCATTGATGTCAAAGGGGGAGAGTGAGAAACATTGATGAGGGGAAATGGTCACAAGGGGAGCGTGAGTGTTGGTGCATCAATGTTGCCATCAATGTTGGTGTTGCCATAAATTCCAAAGGGGGAGATTGTTGGACAGTGTTCCAATCCTTCTGACCTGTGCTCAAAAGAGGTTAACTTCTTTGCCCGACTAGATGGCTCCCGACAACTTGAGCTAGTCTCTCTTCCCAACACCAAGGAAGGAACAGGGAGTCACATCCAACAATGTATATTAGTTCTTATCAGCTAAACTGGCCACAATTACTACATCTTCTATCGAGGGAAGTGACTCACCGGTTCTCCCTTCCCTAGCTGGGTTGGGAAGGGAATGAAGTAAATAATGATAAAGAAATAATAGCCACTGGTTGCTCACTTTCTCTTTTCCCCATGTTCCCCGGGGTTGTCATTGATGTCAACCCTTGGAGAAGTCTGGGAGCCCTAGAGATGTGGTTCAGATTGATGGTGATTTAGTTGTCATTGATGGACTGGTTGATGTCAACAAATGTGTTGGGTGCATTTGATGAAGTCCACATGACACCCCAGAGGTGTGGTTATGGTACCCTAATTTGGTTGAGGAATATGGACATGAAGGACAATGTAAATGTAGGTAAGACAATCATATATGGATAATACTTGTTGTGCCATTTTCGGTGATATGTGGTACGCCACGTGGTTCTTCACGGTTGAGGAGTTATGGCCTTGTGAAGTTAGAAGCCCCAAAGAATGGTCAAGAAGCCCCTAGTTGGTTGCAAGTGAATTAATGAATGGGTAAAGTTGTTGTGACAAGAAATTGCTAGAAGCCCTAAGATTAAGGAAAGAGGTTACTATGAAAAAATATAGAAACAACTCAAGGAGTCTCTCATAAGTACACACACACTTACATTGAATATCTATCTTGTGAGAATGTTACGGTCTAGTATTTTGGTTTATTGGTAGTTATGACGACAAGACCGAGGCAACAAAGAAAGTGTGAGGAAAGAGTGAAAGTTTTGGAGCTGTAAAGTGCAAGGGTTTTTCTGTAACCCTAATTTAGTAGGCCCTTGTGGGTGAACTTGAGGGTGTCACACAAGTCACCCCCACGGTTTCCTAAGTGACGTCACACGAGGCCCCGCATGACAGGTAGTCTTTGTCCCATGAGGACAATACATAATTGGGGAGCATGTTGGTACTAGGTTGCTAAAAGTTGTGACATTACTATAGGTCAATGTTATAGTACAACAGGTCAACTACATGTCACATGTATGCTTATGTGATTTTATCTTATGCGTGGTGATGGTATGGTACATTCCCTAGAGGCATGTATTTTTGATGCATGGTACATGCCCTAGAGGCATGTATTTTTGATGCATGGTACATCTTAGTGATACTGGTATGGTACATTGAGTGGTAGTACATGTCAAAGTTTAAGCTATTATTAGGTTACTTTTCAATTTACTAGATAACCATAGCATAGATAGGATCACTGAGAGAAACACAATCACAAGATACATAGAATTTATCCCGGGAAACCCTCATGGGGAAGAAAACCCAACAAAAATTACTTAATATAGATAGCCAATACAATGCCAAGACAATAAACCAAACACTAGAGTATATCCTCTCCCAAGCAATGCGCCTCTCTTTCTTCCTTCTTTCAGCAACTAGTAACTGCAACGTCCTTCAATACTTGCGCACTAGATGAGTGAGCTAAGTGAGTGAACAAATGAGTGGCTAGCTTCCTTTATTTATACAAACTGGAAAGCGCTAAAAGGAGGTATCTCTTCACTGGCAAGGTCGACTTATCTTTTTGGGCAGTTAGAACCACTTTAATTTCCCTAGGGGTCAACTTCTTAATTTGCATATTACAATTAGGGTTTGACCAATCCGCAAAAGGGGTTTTTTTCAATTACAATGCCCGTCATGATCAATCCACAAAAGGGGATTGATCTAATGAATACTAAATCAATAAAGAATATATTTTATCTTTTACTTTATCCACAAAAGGGGATAAGAATATTCTTTGCAGTTACACAATATTTTAACACTCCCTTTTAACAAGAAGGATATTCTTTATCTTTTGATAGGTCACTGGATGTCATCATCCACTAGGTAACAACATCAACTGGATAACATCATCAACTGGGCAACATCATCAATTGGATAACAACATCAACTGGGCAACATCATCAACTGGGTAACATGAGGCATCAATATAATCCACTTGGTCATATGTCATCACGACTGGCATATCTATAAATCATCAGAAGTTTTGTTCTCTTTATCTTCACGCATAATATACTCTTTCTTTATTTCATCTTCACATAGAAGATACTCTTTCTTATCTTCACACATAAGATATCTTATCTTCACACAAAAGATATCTTATCTTCACACATAAGATATCTTATCTTCACATAGAAGATATTCTATGAGTTTTGCCATTCCTTTTATGTTCTCCCTTCTCTTATAGTCATCTATCTCACCCATCCATTAGGGAGGAATACTACCATATCTTCACTCCTAGTCATCCCACATGAACTAGAGAAGCTAAGATGCTAGCCTGGGCAAGACTAGACTCCCTTTCCATGATCCATGCAGGATCACAACACAAACCTCAAGAGCCAACTAACCATTCCACATGGTCAAGGTTTGTGT
>ML782478.1:861740-872894 GCA_009831015.1 Picea engelmannii | reverse complement strand
ACACAAACCTCAAGAGCCAACTAACCATTCCACATGGTCAAGGTTTGTGTTCCAGGCTACTCAATCCTTGGCCAAAGGAGAGTATCTGCCCACTGCCCCTTGGAGAAACATCCACACTCCTCTCTACGAGGGTGGTCACACCCTTCTCTATGTGGGTATTCTAGCATGTCCCTAGAGTATCCAAAACTCAACACTTGGACAGAGGCCAATCTTGGCAAATTTATCATTCCCCTTCTCTACAAAGGTCTCTTCCTTCTCTACAAAGGTCTCTTCCTTCTCTATGAAGGTCTATTCTCTTTCTCCTTCTCTATGAAGGTCTACCTATGGGATTGCTCATTCCTTCTCTACGAAGGTCTCTTCTCTTTTCTATAAAGGTCTAGCTATGGGATCTGAAAAAATCTCTTGTGGTCCAAAATCTTTCCATGGTATAATACCATGCTATCCATCTGCTGGGCACCATTCATCTAATAGATAACTTTCATCTTGATCAAAATATCTGGGCACCATCCATCTGCTTTCTTAACTGCACCAAATCGTGGTCCTCCATTTCGAACTCAGAGACATAGCTCCCTCTTGCACCAAACTAAGAGCTTCTAATCATCATCCTTGAAGTTTTCTTCTGTAATATCCTGGGTTCCTTCTTGAGTTCGAACATTTCTTTCTTTATGACTTCATACTGGATCAACCTGCTCCCTCTGCATCTATAAGAACGATACTGGAACAACCTGCAGTTACATGCATCTCATCAACTATATCTGAGTATCCATCTTTCTCTTCATCTTGAACATTTCCGTTCTGCATCTTTTGGAGCCTCCTGCTCCTATATAAATATTGGATACTGTCTGGTCTTTATTGACTGTCACCATATCATAAGTCCTTCTCATGTTGTCTAACTTTTTCAAGTCAAGTCATAAGTTCTTTCTTCCAAGACCTGTAAACTTACTTACAATATGCTTTCTGAGATATGTCACTTAGCCAATCAGACAGTAACAATAAGCAGTAATCAAATAAAACGATATCATGATTTCTATCAGAGTAGTACACATCTTTTCTTAAGCAAAACTTTTTCAACCATGTACACATTTGAAACCCTAATCATGAATGAGACTTTTGAACTCTTTTTCACTCTAGCTATGAAATTGCCAAATTTTCCCTTACTATCATATCTAAACACATACCTTTGTCACTCTCATGAGTGATCATACCTGAAATAAATATTTTATCTCTTTCTTTATCCTCTTCTTTTATACTTCCTTCATAAATATGCACAGACACTGAGATAAAATGAGGTTAATTAACATTCTCACAAAAATCTAACTTGTAATGATAAATTGTTAAAGTAAACAAGATGCTAAAAATAAACATGAATACTTATCTTTTGTTTTTGTGTGGGGAGGCTCCACAGACTCCACCATTTTCTATCTTTATTCAAATAAGCTATCTTCAACTTAAAGTACATAATCCTCAATTTCTACTAAAGCTTTCTTTGAGGGAGGAGATTCCTCTTCCTCTGCCACATGTGCTTGATGCTTTCTTTTCCCTTTTCCTTGAGGACAGTCATAGGAATGGTGTCCCAACTTTTGACAGTTGTAGCATCTGATCTTTGAAACATCTTTCTTCTTATCTGGAACTCTTACGGAGTTAGCTTCTAGTTTTTCTTTGAATTGTGATATTCTGGAGAAATATTCCTGAATTGTTTCTCCTTTCTGCATCCTTGTTTTCTTGAGTTGAGTTATTAGATTCATCTTCCAATTGATGTTCCTTCCTTCATATGATTTGGTTAGGGCATCAAACATTTCTTTTGGTGTCTTATTTGAGGCCATTTGAGGAATCAAGTGATCTTTGATAGAATTTGCAATGATTCTTTTGGCCCTAACTGTGTCTTTTTGGTGTTTTTCTTTAGCTTCAACATCGACGGGTTCTGGTACATTCTCTTTAATGAATATTTCTAGGTCATTCTCTTCAAGAATGAGTGCAATCCTATACTTCTAGGTACAAAAGTTTTCCACACCTTCTAGCTCGTCAACAAGCTTAGTGCTTGCGGACATCTTTCACCTGGAGCTAGGAAAATGACCAAAAAATGAAAATGCTCAGAATTGAATTTTGAACTTACCAGGAGGTGCGCTTGGTTGAGGCGAGTAGCCTGGTGTGGTTAGATTTCAGAAAATCCAAATTTCCCCCCTTCAAACTTGACCATCGGATTTCTGGACTAGTGCTTTTGGTTCTCTGGTACTTCTGGTTTTTTGGTACTTTTGGTTTTTTGGTACTTCTGGTACTGGTGAAAACTAGGGTTTCACTTTCTAGGAGTTCTATCCATTGAAAAGGTGCGCTGAAGGTGACAATGAGTTCCTTAGGCTAGGGCGCACTTTTCTAGATGATCTTTGGGCTGAAATTCCTCTTTAATAAAAATCCCTAATTTTCTTGTACGCCAACAATGGCATTTTTCTTTTTCCTGTGAAAGATTCTCTCTTCATCTTAGCTCTGAAACCATGTTAAATCTTAAGCTATTATTAGGTTACTTTTCAATTTACTAGATAACCATAACATATATAGGATCACTTATAGAAGCACAATCACAAGATACACAACATTTATCCTGAGAAACCCTCATGGGGAAGAAAACCCAACAAAACTTCCTCAATATAGATAGCCAATACAATGCCAAGACAATAAACCAAACACTAGAGTATATTCTCTCCCAGGCAATGCGCCTCTCTTTCTTCCTTCTTCCGGCAACTGGTAACTACAACTTCCTTCAATACTTGCACACTAGATGAGTGAGCTAAGTGAGTGAACAAATGAGTGGTTGGCTTCCTTTATTTATACAAACTGGCAAGCGCTGAAAGGAGGTGTCTCTTCACTGGTAGGGATGACTTGTCTTTCTGGGTGGTTAGAACCACTTTAATTTTCTTGGGGGCCGACTTCTTAATTTTCATATTACAATTAGGGTTTGACCAATCCGCAAAGGGGATTTGGTCAATTACAATGCCCGACATGATCAATCCACACAAGGGGATTGATCTAGTGAATAATAAATGAATAATGAATACATTTTATCTTTTACTTTATCCACAAAAGGGGATAAAAATATTCTTTGCAGTTACACAATATTTTAACAGTACATATTGGCTGTATTGGTATATTGGTATATGGTTTGTACATGGTGATGATGTTATGGTACATGCTTGAGGCTTATTCTTGATATACTCTTGAAGCATTGGCACATGGTGTATGGTTGTCATTGATATTGACACATTGTTGAGGATTACACTTGGTATATGAAAACATATGTATGAGATACATCTCTTGGTAATGTTGGTACTTGGTTGAGGTACACCATTGATGTTACTTGTTTGATATATCCTATGGTACTTGGTGTATGGCATGATTGAGTGATATGGTATATGGATGAGATACATTGTTGGTACATGGTATGGTATAGGTGTTGATGTACATGGTTGATACATGTTATGGTACATGATTGGTACTTGGTATGGTGTTGATGTACATGGCTGATGGTTGAGGCATATGATACAGATTATGGTGCATGGTTGATGCACGATTTGGTACAAGTGTTGGTGCATGGTTGATGCACTTTTTGTGGTACATGTTGTGCTACACAATTGATGTTTGGTATGGTACAAGTTGATGGTTTGGTACATGGTTGAGACACATATCTTGTGATGGTATGTTGGTGATCTTGGTACATTCTTGGTAGAGGCATGTGTTGGTGATGTTAGACATCTAGTTGAGAGGTGTCCTTAGTATATGATCCATGTGAGAGGATCTGGTTGAGTATCAATGATAATGATAGGTTGGATACAGTGATAGATTGACAGGTTATAGGTTGATGTGGTAGTGGAAGTGACGGTGGTAGAGACAATGGTAGTGACAATGACAGTGATAGTTGCGGTGATTGTGGTAGTGATAGTTTGTCTACACTTATATTTCAAGGTGGCAGGAAGGGGAAATGAAATAGGGTTGTAGCCTCATTCCGGTTGGAGTCAGAGAATCAGGGAGTTGGAGCTTCCTTCTGGTTGGAGCCTGAGAATCAAGGGTTGTAGCCTCCTTCTGATTGGAGCCAGAGAATTCAGGGAGTTGTAGCTTCCTTCAGGTTGGAGCCTGAGAATCAGGGGGTTGTAGCCAGAGAATTCAAAGAGTTGTAGCTTTCTTTAGGTTGGAGCCTATAAATAGGGGGTTGTAGCCTCCTTCCAGTTGAAACTAGAGAATTGGGAAGTTGGTGCTTACAATGAATGTATTCTTTGATATATAAGAAAGCATTCTGTGGTTTTCTCCCATTTGGGTTTCCACATAAATTCTGGTGTACAGTGTATTTTATGTGATGTTGTTGATTTGATGTTCTTATGTTTATATGATCATGATATACTGATGCTATATTGATGATATAATGCTGATAAAGTTGACATACATATATTATGGTTAAAAAGTGGTAAAAGTGTTCATACTGATTCACCACCCCTCTTAGTATTCCAACAAATTGATCATTTTCTAAATATAAGGATGCAATAGGTACCTTTTGTAATCTTGGCATTTGGTGTAGATCAAAGAATTGCTCCATTTGGAATATCCATGTTATAGGGTCTTTATCATCAAAATTCCTCATATCAATCTTTGGAGTGAAGTGGTTCCTTGGTGCAGACATGAAGCCTTGATGATGTGGATCTTGGAGTAATGAATGATCATGACTTTGAGATTCAATATTTTTGCTCTCCAAATGTGATAAAATACTCCTCATATGTGATTGAATCTCAACACCATTGTTCTCCTTATTTTCATGTTTTCCTTGGATCTCCATATCCTTCTTAGGGATCCTCTATAAGGGAATGGTTTCTAGGGTCTTCATGGATTTTTGAATTTCTTCCTTATTTTCCTTCTTGGTTTTTTGCATTTCATTCATCTTTTTTTCTATTTGATACCTAGTTTCATCTATCTTATTTTCCATATGTGCACTATTTTCATTCATATTCTTTTCCATCTCTTTCCTATTTTTATCCATGTTATTTTTCATTTCATATTCAATTTCCCTTTTTAGGGATTCCTATGAATGTGATAAATCCACTAGTTTCAACATACTACCATTCATTTCATCAACTTGGTTTTTTAATTGGGTTAGCTTGTTTTCAAAGTCTTCATTTTCTTCAAATGTCATGTTTGTGTTTTTATGAGGAGTACCAATATTATTTTTTTTAGAACCTTTTACCATGTGAGAAAATAATAATTCTCTTCTTTTTCCTCTTTATCACAAGTTTTAAATAACCCAAAACATATCTTCCAATAAAACGTCATGCCAATTGTAAGTTATGTACCTTTCAAACCCTTAATTGGGAGTATGTTTGGATGGATGACCTTTGTCCTGATATATCTTTGAGCTTTGAACCCGTATAAGTCTCAAATTTTGACCTGTAGTACTCTGATATGACTTCTTAAACTCTTGAAAATTTCACAGTCTAAACCTTCACTAATAAAAAGTTATAGAAAAAATACCAAAATGTCTTGTTTAAAATTGAATTCCGTATGATTAAAAAACCCTATATTCCATAGGCTATATCTTCGAAATTATGATGACCGGGAACTTGAAATTTGTACCATAGGTACCTTACTATATCTTCTAAATAACCTCTAATCCTCGTTGTTTAAAACAAAATTTAAGATGAGTTAAAAACCCTATCTTCCATAGGATATATCATTGAAAGTATGACAAACCAGTGCCTGGAATTTTTACCACATGTACCTTGATATGTCTTATAAATAACCTCTAAATTGCACTATTTTAAGTGGCCAAAAAATTAAGTTATAGCGAAAATGTCAAGATGACTTTCTTGAAGAAGCAAAACCCTAGGATCGATGCTCTACTACCAAATTTGATGATCCAATGCCTTAAAAATAAGAAGAAGTCAATGAATACATTCCACTTTGAGGGGGGGACATCCTTTTGGAATATATCCAATTCAAAATACAATATGAGATGAGATAAGATGATCCTAAGACTAGGTCTCCTTGGTGTATATATAGGAGACAAAGGGTACAATTATAATGAAAGGGTACAATGAAGGGTTCTATTTGACATACAAAGATAACACTAGAAATGTAATAATTCAATATCTAGGGCTTAATAAGGGGTTTTATACATAACATGGGGCTTTTTCTAGGGCTTAACATATACAAACAACATGCATCCTTGTATCTAGGCTCTAAGTGCTCACCTAGGGTAACTACAAAAAGGGGACTTGGAAAGGCCTTGGGTGGTGTATACCATGCAAATCAGATGAAGAGTCCATTTCTCATCTCTTTATGCAATGTCCCTTTTCAAAAGAAGTGTGGTCTAAATCTTTAAAAATGTCAAATAAGGTTGGGAAATGGATAGGAAACATATTTGAATGTCTAAAATGATGGTTCTTAGAGAAATAAATATCAATAGACAAGACACTACTCGATATGATTGTGTGGGCTTTATGACTGACTATAAATGAGATGACATTTTTTTTAATAATAACTGAGAGATTTATATTAATTGAAAAAGACTACAACAAAGTTGTAGAAATAATATGACTAGAATGTTTCAAAGATCTCCAAAAGTCGCAAAATTCTATGCTATCTATGAGCCAGTAGCCTAGCCTAATTATGTCCAAAGGAAAAATCACCTAGTACTTTTGAGAGCTATATATTCTACAAAATAAACTAGATAGTCTAATAACCTTACAAAACATAAAAACTAATAAAAGGCATGTCTACTCACCACTTATTCTAGTGTTGCATTGTTTGTTACAAGAGTTGGCTTCTCAATTTCCATTACATCATCAAGTTGATGCACTATTTTTTTCTTCATTCAACTTGCCATGGTTTGAATTCATAGATTAGACATAGTTTTATGCCCCCGAACGGTATCCCTTGCTCATGTTAATCACCGTGGTCTGGAGCATATTAGATCTTGATTCTAGAACTGTCATTTGACGCTTCTACTATACAAGTGTTCCTATAATTGTTGCAAATTGAGTGACTACATGTTGCTCATTCTCATGAATCTTTGTAGTTGCTATAAAAATTGATGCCTTGTTGTCTTGGATGGCTTCTTCATGGTTCATTGAAACTCTCCTAATCTCCCTCAATTCCTGATAGTCCATTAGAGAACAACATAGAGAACACTAGTTTTCCTACATAAACACCATAACACAAGCCACACCCAGGCCCAATAGAGAGCGAGATGCTAAAGAGAGAAAACAAGGTTCAAAATTTCCATACCAAAGGAATTTGGAAACATGCACTATAAACCCATAATAGACAGAGTTAGGATCCACAAGAGGGGGTTAACCCATGTCGCAAAACTCTTGGGAAGCATTGAACCCAATGTCCAACACTTTAGGAATGAAAACATGAAAACTAATTAAACCCCAAATTCTTGTGAAGAAAATGGGAAAGAAGAATCTCGAGTACCAGGAAACCAAATACATGCTCGTTCCTTCCCATAACCAAGAACTATTCACAACACTACAACAAATCCTTGTGATTAACTCCGTTTTTTGCTTCCACTGGTTGTTTTAATGTATTTTTATCCACTTTTTTGCTAAAGTTGATGCTATTTATTGGGAGGGCGCTATTAATGGAGCTATTTGCACCGAGCAACAAAACTGGGCGCTAAACTAGTCGCAGTTAGAGCCTAATTTAGCTCCCAGTTTAGCTTCCACTTTAGCTCCCAATTTAGCTCCCAATTTTACTCCCAGTTTAGCTTCCAGTTTAGCTCCTAGTTTAGCTTCCAGATTAGCTTCCTTTTTAGCTTCTATTTTGGCTTCCAATTTAACTCCCAATGTGCCTAAATAGTAATTTTGTTGAGATTTTTGGGGTTAAGTGGACAGGGGCTTTGGGGATTAGGTTATTTAGGGGATTTAGGTCTAGGGATTAAGGGTTAAGGGATTAGGGGTTACCATTTAAGGGATTAAGGGTTAAGGGATTAGGGGTTACCGTTTAAGGGATTAAGGGTTAAGGGATCATGGGTTATAGTTTAAGGGATTAAGGGTCAATGGCTAATGGATTTGGGGCTTAGGGGTTTGGTAGTTTAATAATTAATTGATTAGGGATTATATATGGTCAAGGGATTAATGACATCCATCGACCCTACAAATAATCATTGAGATCATTCACGTCTCGTTTTCATCATCCGTCATTTCCATATGTAGAATCTTTGTGGAACTGATCTCTTGAAATGCCATGGAACTTCTAGTACAGCCATCACAAATATTGTTTTCCATCGACCCCTCACAATGAGTAGTGAATGGGGCCAATGTTGAAATTTCTTCAGTTTGTGCCTGTATGCATCGAAATTTGACATGGTTAGACTAGACACATGCATTGATGGTATGGGAGGGTTTCAAGACTCAAGGATGTCTAATGTCCCCACATAATATTTGAGATCATCCATGTTTTCATCAATGTTCCTAATGAATGTCTCATTGTCATCATTTTTCATTGCCATCTGTAGAATCTTTGTTGGAACTTTCTTGAAATGTCATGGAACTTCCAATTAACCCACCAAAAATGTCATGCACCGACCCCGCATAGTGAGCAGTGAATGGGGCCAACGTTGAAATTTCTTCAATATGTAACTGTATGCATCACAGTTTGACATGGTTAGACTAGACACATGCCTTGATGGTATGGGAGGGTTTCAAGACTCAAGGATGTATGATGTCCCCACATAATATTTGAGATCGTCCCCATTTGCATCAACGTTCAACGTGCACATCTCATTGTCATCATTCGTCATTCCCTTCTATAGAATCGTTGTCAGAACTATCTTGAAATTTGACATGGAACTTCCAATACACCCATCACAAATTTCTTCCACCAAACCTGCACAGTGAGAAGTGAATGGGGCCAACGTTGAAATTTCTTCAATCTGTTCCCGTATGCATTGAAATTTGACATGGTTAGACTAGATAGTTACCTTGATGGTATGGGAGGGTTTCAATACTTATGTATGTTTGATGTCCCCGCATAATATTTGAGATCGTCCATGTTTGCATCAATGTTCAATATAATGGATGTCTCATTGTCATCATTCGTTATTTCCATCTATAGAATATTTGCCGGAACTCTCTTGAAATGTCATGGCACATCCAATACACCCATCACCAATGTCATTTTGCATCGACCTTGCATAGTGAGCAGTGAATGGGGCCAACGTTGAAATTTCTTCAAACTGTGCATGTATGCATCGAAATTCGACATGGTTAGACTAGACACATGCCTTGACAGTATGGGAGGGTTTCAAGACTCAAGGGTGTCTTATCTCCCCACATAATCTTTGAGATCATCCATGTTTGCATCAACTTTCATAATGGATGTATCATTATCATCATTCATTGTTTCCTTATGTAGAACTTTGTTGGAAATATCTTGAAATGTCATTGAACTTCTAATTCATCCACCACAAATATCATGCACTGACCCCACACAGTTATCAGTGAATGGGGCCAACGTTGAAATTTCTTCAATATGTTCCTCTATGCATCAAAATTTGAAATGGTTATACTAGACACATGCCAAGATAGTATGGGAGGGTTTCAAGACTCAAGGATGTATGATGTCCCCACATAATCTTTGAGATCGTCCATGTTTGCATCAATGTTCATAATGAATGTCTCATTGTCATCATTCGTTGTTTCCATCTGTATAATATTTGTTGGAACTCTCTTGTAATTTCATGGAACTTCCAATTCACCCACCACAAATGTCATGCACTGACCCCACATAGTGAGCAGTGAATGGGGCCAACGTTGAAATTTATTCAATATGTGGCTGTATGTGTCAAAATTTGACATGGTTAGACTAGACACATGCCTTGATGGTATGGGAGGGTTTCAAGACTCAAGGATGTATATTGCTATCCCACCTAATATTTAAGATCATCCACATTTGCATCAACATTCATAATGCACGTCTCATTGTCATCATTCGTCATTCCCTTCTATGGAATCATTGTCGGAATTATCTTGAAATTTGACATGGAACTTCCAATACACCCATCACAAATTTCTTCCACTGGACCCACACAGTGAGCAGTGAGTGGGGCCAACGTTGAAATTTTTTCAATCTGTGTCTGTATGCATCGAAATTCGACATGGTTAGATTAGACACATGCCTTGATAGTATGGGAGGGTTTCAAGACTTAAGGATGTTTGATGTCCCCTCATAATATTTGAGATCGTCCATGTTTGCATCAACGTTCAATATAATGGATGTCTCATTGTCATCATTCGTCATTTCCATCTAAAGAATCTTTGTCGGAACTCTCTTGAAATGTCATGGCACTTCCAATGCACCCATCACAAATGTCATCTTGCATTGACCTCACACAATGAGAAGTGAATGGGGCCAACATTGAAATTTATTCAAACTGTGTCTGTATGCGTCGAATTTCGACATGGTTAGACTAGACACATGCCTTGACGGTATGGGAGGGTTTTCGAGACTCAAGGAGGGTTTCAAAATTCCACATATGCATCAACGTTCATCATAATCGTCTCATTTTCAATGTTTGTCATTCCCTTCTATAGAATCGTTATCAAAACTATCTTGAAATTTGACATGGAATTCCAATACACCCATCACAAATGTCATGCACCGACCCCCCATAGTGAGTAGTGAATGGGGCCAACGTTGAAATTTCTTCAATATGTGCCTGTATGTGTTGAAATTTGACATGGTTAGATTAAACACATGCCTTGATGATATGGGAGGGTTTCGAGACTTAAGGATGTATATTAATGTCCCCACATAACCTTTGAGATCATCCACATTTGAATCAATGTTCATCATGCATGTCTCATTGTCATCATTCGTCATTCCCTTATATAGAATCGTTGTCAGAACTATCTTGAAACTTGACATGGAACTTCCAATATTACACCCATCACAAATGTCATGCACCAACCCCACATAGTTAGTAGTGAATGGGGCCAACATTGAAATTTATTCAATCTGTGCCTATATGTGCCGAAATTTGACATGGTTAGATTAGACACATGCCTTGACGGTATGGGAGGGTTTCAATACTCAAGTATGTCTGATTTCCCCACACAATCTCCGAGATTGTCCATGTTTGCATTAATGTTCATTGTCATCATTCATCAATCCCTT
>ML782478.1:841214-859019 GCA_009831015.1 Picea engelmannii | reverse complement strand
TAATTTGACAAATAAATTACAAAGAAAATTAATGATTGCAAGGAAAACAACCACATTAATGATCATGAATTTACTTACTAATTTCTACTTGAACACCATTAGATTGTGGTTTTTCTCCATCAATAATATCTGATGCTCATTCTACATCCTAGAAGCGTGGCCCATATTCAAAATCCTTACCAAGGAATTCACATAGGAAGAAAAATGATTCATTCAATACATACCCTTCATCCATACAACCCTCCGGATGTGCCTTTTGTCGGACATATCTCTTTAGAGTTTTCATATACCTCTCAAAGAAAAACATCCACCTCGTTGATACGACACCCGCCAATTCAATGTCATCAACTAGGTGTATAAGTAAATGGACTTGTAGGTCCATGAAACTTGTAGGGAGGTCCTTCTCAAATACAAATACAATTTATGCAATTTCCTTCTTCCATTTTGGTACTTCACATTCATGGATCTCCTTGGAGGTTACCCGCCTATTATAAGAATAGTAAATTAGTATGAACCTTTAGTGAAAAATTAAAATGGAATATACTATCTCTATGTCTCTCACACATGAACATTTCATACCACATGCCTTGTAAATGCTGACAATCAACTTATGGCATTCCTTAAGTCAATGGTAAGACATGAATCCCCCCTAATTGCCAATGGCATGATATGCTATCAAACACATTCATCATAGGTCATTAGTAATTTTTCACAAAACAAAATATCAAAATATATTTAGTACTAAATCAATGTTACCAGTAAAACTTAAATGATGATATATAATACCTTCAGAAAATTATGAAAATCATATGTTTTAAATCCTGTGATATGCTCATCAACTGTAAAAGCTTTATCCAATGATGATCCATAGCCAGTAGGTGTCCTTATTGAATGGATGACATTTTTTAGTTGGTCTATCTCTTTTTTTTTCAAAATCCATGGAGCTTCTGCATATGTTTCATTTTCCTTGTTTGGCCACAAATGTCTTCTATCGAATTTGGTACGTGAAAGAGCAATATCTCTCCTCGAAGACAAGGTGTCCTTCTCTTTGCTTGATATATGTCGAAATATAGAATCTGGGACATTTTTGAAGATATGAATAGGATCTAATAGGTGAGATATTAATAGATCCTTCCAGTAAGGGAGCTCATAAAATATGGATTTCCTTTTCATTCTTTCTGGCGTATTAACTACAACTTGTTCTAGTTCTTCAATTGAATCACCCCGATCAAAAAAATCCTCCCAACCTTTCAATTCAACATCTTCATACTTCTTAATCCAATCACCTGGACCCATAATCATGGGAGGGCCTCTATTTTCAACTTTTCCATCAAATTGATTCTTTAGACGATTTCTAAACTTATGATCTATTGGTAGAAAAACCCTGTTGTTTGTGTAAATAAATTTATGTAGATCCTTAGAATACCTCCCTTGAAATTGATTTGCACATCTTGGACATGCAAATATCCCCCTTGTTTGAATCCCTGCAATTCAATAAGTATTGTTAATAACATTATAATAATAGTATAAAAGTAAGTTTGAAAGTAAATTATGAGTGTGAATACATAAATATTTTATCTTACCAGAACAAACACCAAGTCCTGGGAAATCATGAATAATCCAACATAGTACACCATACAACATGAAGGACCTATTTTATGGAGGACGTGATATGTCATACATTCTTATGCCTTTCCATAGTAGTTGCATCTCATCAATACAAGGCACAATATAAACATCCATATTTTTAACTTGTTGTTTTCTTGGATCAATGAGAGTCATCATAAGGTGCTCCTTTCTAACACTCATCCATGGAGGAATATTGTATAATATCAATATGACTGGGCAAACACTATAATTTGAGTTGAGGAAAGAGAATGGGCACACTCCGTCAATTGCAAGACCAAACCTAATACTACGTGGTTCATCTTTGAATTTACTTGGCCATTTTTCCTCTATGTGTTTCATTGCTTTGGAGTCAGTCGGAATTCGCATGAATCCATATTTACTACTATTATTTGCATGCCAGTCCATCAATTGTGCAAGTGACTTGCAACAAAACATTCATTCAAGTCTAGATATAATTGGCATGTGACGTAAAACCTTTTTTGGAACTGTAGGACCTTGTACATTTGTACGATATCTGTTCTCTTTGCATACTTGACATTCTACCTTGTTTTTATATTCACCTTTGTATAAAATGAAATCATTTTTACATGAATGAATTTGTTTATATTCAATCCCCAACTCATCCAACAACTGACGTGCTTCTCTGCAAGTTGATGGAAACACATTCTCTTCAGGGAATATTTTAGTTTTTAGTGCCCTGTAAGATTTCCAGAGATTAAATCAATTAAATGTTTGACTTATGATGAACATGTTTGATATGTMAATMTACACTACTRCTRTTTATAKACAATATWTGTTTTATAACATCCCATTAAAKAAATATAAAYGTAGTTGATGAATGTTTACAAATTATGTACACCAATTGACAATGCAAAGTAAGAAATACATTTCAACTCACTTCAGTAGGGTAGTGAATCCTTTGTTTGACCAACCAAATAGTGATTTTATTTCTAATAATATCAATGTGCATGCAAGTTTTGAGGTTCTACTTTCACCCGATCTGAACACGGGTGTCTTCGCAACTTGCTTGATTGAGTCTTTTAGGTTGTTATCATCAAGATTACCTTGGTGGTAATTACCCCTACTACCATCATTACTATCAACCATATGATCATTATCGTCATGATTGTTTCCATCCCCAAAGAAACCTGTAAGCATTTC
The DNA here is from genome assembly GCA_009831015.1 of Picea engelmannii. NCBI lineage: Eukaryota > Viridiplantae > Streptophyta > Pinopsida > Pinales > Pinaceae > Picea > Picea engelmannii. The sequence goes on along the minus strand of ML782478.1, from coordinate 856,229 downwards.
ATTCAATCCTTCTTCATGCACTTCATTTTCACTATCATCATCATCATTAAAGCTATGTGGCATGCCATCATTGTATGCAAATCTCATCATCTCTTCAAACTTATCAGCTGGTAGTATTCTCTTCAATGTTGCTCTTTTTGCCCTGGTATGGTTTAAAGGATGGGTTGGATCATCCCGTCCAAATCTCAATAACCCAGTTTGATCTTGGGTATTAGTAGGTGGATCATTAATGTCTTCTACCTATCAACATACACATACATTATTTAATGTTTGGAAAGAATTGGATAAATCATAATTGTATCAATTTCAAAGAAATATAATCAAATATATTGTATTAACCAATAAGAATATAGAATGTATGAACATATATACATCAATTGAATAACAAAATATTATTTTATATACTACTTCTTTTATACAATAATTTAAAATAAAACACAATTTTGACAACATAGTGTATAAAATGTCAATCCACACTCATTGATTATTCTTTGGTTTTTTGCCCTTATGAACATCCTTAGGGAGACCTAGTTCTTCCCTTTTCTTTCATGTAGGACTGCGTTTTAAGAAGGGGTAATTAGTAAATAACTCATCCCCAATGGTAAGTTCCATAATAGCCTCAACCATTATCAATCTATCAACCTCTCTTTCCATATCTCCATCTTTATCATTTATAACTTCAAAAAATTGACAATTTGGTCTTACATTAGGGTCCCTTCCCTTACTACTATTTATAAAACCTGAAATATTTTTGTGTGTGTATGCACGTCCATCTATATACATAAGATGACCTCTATTAATTTCTTTTCCACTTTCCAATTGGAGACGATGTGTATACATATTTGAATTAGACCATATGTTGACATGCTAGGCTTATATTCTGCTAGCCTTTTCCATTCACCACTGTAATATGATGGACCATAATATGGCATTAATCTCTTAGTGGTTTGTTGTGAATTTTTTCTATTTTTAGATCCCACATGGACATTTTGGACAATAAAGAGGCCCAAATTTGCTCCATGAACATTGGAGGGTCGTATCATGTAGTTGTATCCCCAAAATTGAAACACCTCATACACTCTAGGTAGTTGTTTTTTTTTTTTTGACAGAAACGATTAGAGGAGCTTTGTATTAATAACAATGGACATGCCATTGGGGTTCAATACATCGATAGAGAGTTGCTTGTAAACTTGAAAGCATAAACCTAAAGTTCCTAACTCAGTACTAGTTCATGAACACAAAGACTATTTCAGCGAGCCTGAACGGCTTCGCGTTATTACTTCACTTCTAGGGTGGGTGTTTTTTTTCCTCTTTGACACTGTTTGCCATTCATTGCTCTAGTCCATAACTTGGCCTTCCGTCAGGACTAAAGCGTCTTCCATATCAGCTAAGTCTTCCCAGCTTCAGGCCGGGGGATCTTGCTGGCTGGGCAACTTGGGAGAGTCTTCTGCTTCCCCCTTAGAAGGGGGTTTGATTTCGTCTTCAACTTCTGCCTCTTCTGCCGCTTCAAGGGTCTTACTTTCAAAACGCAGTTCCGCTAGTACCCCCTTCCACTAGGTGGGCTTGGACGACCTTTTTTTCCCTGGTGGTTTTCCACAGTTACGGGCTAAGTGCCCCGTTTCGAAGCAGTTCCTACACCTGAAGCTGAGATTCTCATAGTCGATTTTTTGGGTCCTTGAGTAGTCCTTGCCTTGAAGAATAATTTCAGCTGGGAAACCTTTGGAAAAATCCATTTCCACACAGATTTGGGCGAAGGTGGAGCGGGCTGGATTGGAGTCCGAACTTCTACAGAGGAACTTGCCGAGTCCTTTGCCAATCGAATGAAGAGTTTCATCTCCCCACAAATGCAGGGGAAAATACAGAAGTCTCACCCAGACTGGGGATGAAGAGATACAATCCGTGGAGGGGTCGAAGGCAGGGGTCTAGAGTTGCATGGACAGGCCTGCTCTGCCCCAGAACCATGGCCCGGAGTTAAACACTTTATCTTTGTCACTTGTAGAGTCAAAAACTACCACAAAAAACCCTTTTGCACAAGGGCAGGGGATGACTTCTCCATCTAAGAGCAGGCACCATTTGACGGAGATCCAGGAGATTAAATCTGGAAGAGAGGGCCAAAATCCATTGAATCTGCAAACTAGAGCATGTTTGCTGTAATGACGAGCATGAGTTAAGGCCTCTTACGACATTGGAATGGAAACTGCCGGAGCTTCAGGAACTACTGCATGCAGCCCGGAGGGGTGACCTTGGAGAGATGCAACCTTCGGGACCGATGCATGCAGGTCGGAGAGAAACCCTTGACGCAAAGCCACCTCTTTGAAGGATAGGGTCGGCACCGGAATTGCCGACGGAGCTCCCAGGGATTCACCTGCCAAAGAAGTCAGCCCACAGGAGGAGGTCGCGACCGAGGGAGGGAGACGCGCAGCTAGTGCCGTGACCTTTCCAGGAGAGGCACTACCGTGATGGGACGCCAAAGAAATCTGCTGCCTCGGCGAAGGAGGGCGGGAGAGGAGGCCCGCAGCAATCGTCGCGGCCTTACCAACGCCACTGAGCTTTGGAGATGAAAGGGACGCCATTGGAGAGCTACAACGATAGGAGACGCCGACCGACGACCTTCGGGAGAACCAGGAGCTCGGTTGCAGCGTTAGGGTTTTTGCTTCAAAACAATTATGTCTTAGTACACTCTAGGTAGTTGTTGATCACTGGGCCAAGCACAATATAATCGACGATCAAATGTCTCTTTGTAATTTGATCTCAAACTCAGGGGAAAGTCATCATCTCCATCACATTCATTCTCATAGGGTATGTAGTCAACCTTCCCCTTGTCTTTAAGAAAATTATGCATCTTTAAAGTGGTTCATGTTTTGTTACTTGTTTTCACCAAATCCTCATCTTTAGAGCTGGTATATGTGCACATATTTTTGTTAGATGTATCATCTGATAAATGATCATCGCCCTCTAGGCTAGAAGTTGGTGATCCAGGAAACTTTAAACCAAGAACTTTATCCTGCAAGTATTCATTAAGAAAAAAATTAATTATTTAAATAATTTAAAACAATGTTTAAAAAAAGTATACATATTATTTATATCAAATTGGAAAATTCCTTACCACAATTCCAATTGGATTTGAATTGATTGTAGGAGGCATACTACCCATTGGAAACTCATCATCTATGTAATGTCTTTGTACAATCGCTCGTTTGAATTGTTTCTTTCCACGACATACAAAACATCCACAAACAACAATTTTCTCAAAGTATTCATCCCATGTAATGTATTCCAAACCAACCTCTTGTTCAGTGCAATCATTTGTTATGTCTGCATGATCCATTGTCATATCCTCTTCCACCCACTGTCCTCTACGTGATTTAATAGTTTTAGGTTCACGTCCACGTACATATCTTTTTCTTTTGCTAGTTGAATGCTCAAGCTCTACATTTTCTCCAATCTCCATCTAAAATAATCAACAACATGCATTAATTTCTGACAAGATTGGACAATACACTATAAAATTTAATAATTTCATGAAAAAACATGGACGTTTCACAAAATGCCATGAAATTAATTTTTCATAAGTTAAGTAAAAATTAGAGTACCTGATGTGCTGTGTCATCCATTGTGTCCTCATTTTATATGACACGATCTGTTTCCATGGCCTCATCTGGGTACTGTAGTACACAACATAGTCAATAATGTTTAGTAAACCAATTATATTATTTCAACGAATTTGCTATGCAACAAAAAACCTCACCTTAGTCACATTTTTGACATATTGATATCACGTTTTGGAGTTGATTTTTTTTTTTTACAACCCTAGGTATTTACATCGAGCCAAAATTTCAATAAGAAAAGTATCCAACATCCCTATCCCACATGGCCATCCTAATTTTCAAACTTTTCCCTTGATCGTAGAATCACATTTAATCACCATTCTTGTGCATTTTCTACCAATAAGTTTGAGCTCAAAGGCCATATGAAAAAAAAAGACTTTATCTCTTCTATGTTGTAGCATTTGTGAATTCATAAAGACCTACCTCCTTTGGTTGAGGTTGCTTTTTATTCTTACCTTTATTGTATCTGCAGATTTTGTTGTCATATCCTCTTCCACCCACTTTCCTCTCTATGATTTAGTAGGTTTACACTGTACACGTCCTCTTTCCATGGTCTCCTATGGATCCTATTACACAACAATGACAATAATTTTTAGCACACCAATCAAATCCATTATCATCTAATAAGTTAGGGAAAATAGGGCCACAAGTCAAAATTAGCTTGGGATCAAACAACAACACCATACCAATACCGATACCAATACCAATACCATACCATTGCATACCAATACCAATACCATTGCATGGAAATGGTATGCATACTGTTAGAGTCCTATAAATTATAGGAAGTCTGATTATTTAGTTTCTATCTGTTGTTCCTCTCAGGAAAGCTCCCAGATTTGCATGTTTTCCTCGGATGGATTTTTCCCTGTTAGTGTCTACCTGATCTGAAAATAGTGGGCTGACTTGTTATGCTATGCAAGCACCCTCTACTTCATTAAAATAAACTTTACAGGACCTTGCTTCATGTGTTAAAAATATGCAAGAATAATTTATGTGCCAAGTTTATGTATCTTGTTTTAAATGCTTATGTGTGAGGTCTTTGCAAGATTAATTATGATGTTTTCATAAATACAACAGCAAAGATAACTTGCAGCGAATGATAACCAACAAATACTCACAACAAGAACAACATGATAAAGGAGTTCACCCCTCTTTGGGCTACATCTCCTTGAGCCTCCATCAATGGACTTGGCTCTCTGGGATTAATTTGTCAAAGATTCTTTTAAAAGATGCTGCTCAAATCCAATGGAAATACTGACCATACCATTGGGTTCAAAATACATAAAAACCCCAAAAATGACTAATAGAACTCTGAAAACGGATCATGGCTCATCCGAGCATGACCTCTTCTACATGTGGCCTTAAGCTTCCCTGAGATTCTTTGTGGAAAAAACACCTGTAAAAGTCCTCAAATGGATCTGAAACCTATCCCAAAGTGTTCAGAGCATAACATTTAGCCAAAAATGATTATTCAATCACAGAAAACAAACAATGGCTCATCTGAGCATGAACTCAATCAATGAGGGCTTCAAGCTCCCTGGAGCTTCCTGAAAATTCAATGGTTAAAAACCTGCAAAAGAAGTCTTCAAATGGCCTTGAAAACAGTGCCAATGGATTCAGAACGTCCAAAAAACGCTAGCTGGGCTTTTTGGCACCTCATTTGGCCAAAAAATGAAGAAGATAGGCCTCCTGCCATTTTCTTCCTTCAAGCTTGTTGTCTCTGGTTCGCCAAAACACACTTTTGGGCGTTCAACCAAGAACACGCTCAAAAACTCATGCTAAAACCTAGCACATGCATGTAACCGCAAAACTGATCAAACTATAGGACAGTTAGGGCGCGCCCAACCCCTAACCGCCAAGGTCACGATCATAGGGTCACCATGTGACCACGCACTATCGCAAAAGGGGCTCCGTTCAAAGGCCAAATGGTTAAATGACAAGTGGCAGCATATAAACTCAACCATTTAAAAAAAAAAACCAATTCAAAATTCCCGCGCGCAAACATCAAGGTCATATGCATATATGTATGCGACCGGGGGCTTTGCAATTTGTTTAAAACACGCGCAATTGACACGGTCATGTGGTAATACATACGACCGGGGCTGGACTCCAATGAAATATTCCAACGCCATGCATAATGTTTTAAATCATATGGTGAATAATACAACCACGGGCTGGGGCTAAGCCCCAGCCCGACCTTCCACCATATTAAACATTAATCAAATTTAAATAGATATAAACCCATATATATGACAAGACATATAATGTGGCGGGTCGGTTGTTCAGACTTTGTTAAAGCTTGGACAAAGGTGGAGGTCACAGGGTCGAGTCCGGTGGACTCCATAACTTTTAACCAAACCATCCAATAACAGGGTGCCATGTGGCAGCCCACGACTGGGCCACGTGGCACCAAACCATTTGACCATAAGATGCCACGTGTCACAAATGGATTTGTCTAAACTGTCAATTCAGCACACGCCATGTGTCGTATGACCCTGCCTATTCATCTTTGCCACGTCATTGTACGAAATGCCACGTCAGCTTCCGTATGGACTGTACGGTCAACCCATTTTTTTTTCCTGTTTGGCAATTCGAACAGATCACTATATCTCTCTCATCTGACGTCTGTTTGAACCCAAAAGAGTTGTGTTGGGTTCATGACGACGAGGGCTACGCACCCGTTCGTTTTGAGGCAATTCCGAGAACTTTGTTTTTTGAGCTAAATTTTGACCCCTGGTCCAGATTTTGATCACACCTTCCCACTGAAAGGATTTTGGACCCACACAAGCTTATGATTATCTGCCTGAGATTCAATACTCCTATGCTTTCAAGTTCTATCAACTGATTCTACTTGAAAAGTCTTTTTGACAATCACCTGGATACTTTGACATGCCTTGCACTGCAACTAGCTATGTCCCTCAACCACTTTTCTCTGGCTGCTGCTGACTCGTTGTTCCCTTTGTGCTTGGAAGACTTCCAACCTTCCCATTGAGAATCAAGTCCCTCTTGTGAACTCTTTGGCGTCAACACAATCCGCTCTCCGATGGTTGCAAAAACTTTCCTGCGACATCTTGTCACAAGCCAAGAAAACCATCAATCTTGAAAACAAATTTATACAAGACTGAAAATGATGCCAACAAAGTCTTTTTTCTCTTCAAGCAAATGGTCGCATCTTGTATTTCATCGAAATACATGGCGTTTTCCTGTATCTTGGTGTACTCAAAATAAACTTACAAGTCAACAAACACCATCGACTAAACACAAGTCGAAAAACATGATCGACACAACATAGTCGTCAAGACAACAATGACACAAGTTGAAACTCATTTGAAACATATCGACCTTCCCAAAATGACAAGTTGACAAACATGATACAAAATCATGTTATAATCATGAGCCATTCATGATGAACTATCACCAAGTTCACTGTTTACACATACACAAAAACACATACATGTGCATGACTCTTCAACTCTCCTTCTAGTACAAACATAAGTACATAAACCCTGAAACATGTGGGTACATAAGAGATGAATATAAAAATGATATATGGCATTAACAAGTGAACATGATATGCCACTTTTACATCCTCCTGGCGAAGTTGTGCAACAACAAGAATGCCTTCAAATGAATTGCATTCACATGCAACTTGCATCATACAAGTTGTGATAAACTGCTGCAACTTATCATGCTTTCCATAAATGCACACATAAGGCTGAAAAGTGCATTTACAACAAAAAATGCAAGCCTTACTTGCTCAAGAAATCTAACCATTTCTTACCAAGCCAACTCAATGGTGACTTTTTCTGCTGAAAAGCGTCCTCTTGTGAATCATCTTGACTCAAATCGATGATGGAATCTCCTCTTCCATTCTTGCCAATCTCTTTATCCATCTACTTCTTATGCTGTGGATGAGTGGTTGGATGAAATGTCCAACATTGGTCAATGAGATGACCCCTCTTCTGACAATGAGTACAAATCTTTTGCATCCTCTTTTCACGTTGTCTTTGCTTGTAAAGTTTCCTGAAAGTGGCCAATATTCTCCAACATTTTGAAACATGATGGTTATATAAACCACAATATGTACATGGATTTTTTCTTCCATTTTTACATACAAATTTATCATGCTTAACATAATCAAAAGCAACTGAATGATGAGCATAATTATACCTTGAACATTCACCTTTATCGCCTCTTTGAGGAGGTGAATTTGAAGAGTTACGAGCTCTCCTTTGAATACCAACAATAGTGTTCTTGTCTTCATCGTTGTCACAACTCTCTTGTTTCACACATTTGCATTCATCTTGAACACAAGCTTTGCATGTTGGAGGGGTTGAACTTGCAACAAAAGTTATTGAACTTTCACCTTTATAGCCTTCTTGAGGAGGTGAACTTGAAACAAAATTTGTTCTTGGAACTTTTCCCCTTGTCTCCTCAACTTTGGAATTTTCTCCATCTCTTCGTTCATATCCAAGACCACAATACTTAGGTCTCTCTTCAACAACAATAGGCTCAACAATGCCTTGTGCATGCTTGCCTAAACCTTTACCTTCATAGCCCATTTTTAACAATAACTTGGACCCTATTCCTCTGGTGTGATTTTCAAAAACACCAAAACATTCATCTTGAGAGGAATTTGAAGATAAACTAACATTACATACATTATGTTCATGCATGTACTTGGTAAGGGTTTCCTTTGCCTCATGGAGTTGAGTCTCCATCTCATGCAACTTTTCAAGAAGCTGGTCTTTCTCCTCCTTCATGGCCATCAACTGCTCTTCAAGGGCATTGCTCTCCTTTCTATCTTCCCACATCTCTTTCATCACATCTCTCATGGTTAGAATTTCCTTCAACATCTCTTTGTCAAAGAACTTATATAATGAAGATGTATGAGAACTATCAATGTTTGAAGCTTCCTCCATCCTTGCAAGATATCAAACTTCAACACAAAACTTGCACAATAATACCAACAACTAAATCTCAAGCTATCAATGGCAAACACATGAGCAAAATGAACTATGCTCTGATACCACCTGATCTAAAAATAGTGGGCTGACTTGTTATGTTATGCAAGCACCCTCTACTTCATTAAAATAAACTTTACAGGACCTTGCTCCATGTGTTAAAAATATGCAAGAATAATTTATGTGCCAAGTTTATGTATCTTCTTTTAAATGCTTATGTGTGAGTTCTTTGAAAGATTAATTATGATGTTTTCATAAATACAACAACAAAGATAACTTGCAGCGAATGATAACCAGAAAACACTCGCAACAAGAACAACATGATAAAGGAGTTCACCCCTCTCTGGGCTACATCTCCTTGAGCCTCCATCAATGGACTTGGCTCTCTGGAATTATTTTGTCAAAGATTCTTTTACAAGCTGCTGGTCAACTCCAATGGAAATACTGACCGTACCATTGGGTTCATAATACATAAAAACCCCAAAAATGACTAATAGAACTCTGAAAACGGATCATGGCTCATCCGGGCATGACCTCTTCTACATGTGGCCTTAAGCTTCCCTGAGCTTCTTTGTGGAAAAAACAACTATAAAAATCCTCAAATGGATCTAAAACCTATCCCAAAGTGTTTAGAGCATAACATTTAGCCAAAAATGATTATTCAATCACAGAAAACAAACAATGGCTCATCTGAGCATGACCTCAATTAATGAGGGCTTCAAGCTCCCTGGAGCTTCCTGAAACTTCAATGGTTAAAAACCTGCAAAAGAAGTCTTCAAATGGCCTTGAAAACAATGCCAATGGATTCAAAACGTCCAAAAAACCCTAACTAGGCTTTTTCAGCACCTCATTTGGCCAAAAAATTAAGAAGATAGACCTCCTGATTTTCTTCCTTCAAGCTTGCTGTCTCTGGTTCGCCAAAACGCACCTCTGGGCGTTCAACCAAGAACATGCTCAAAAACCCGTGCTAAAACCTAGCACACATGTGTAACCACAAAACTGATCAAACTGTAGGACGGTTAGGGCGCGCCCAACCCCTAACCGCCAAGGCCACGATCACAAGGTCACCATGTGACCACGCGCTATCGCAAAAGGGGCTCCGTTCAAAGGCCGAATGGTTAAATGACAAGTGGCGGCATATAAACTCAACCATTTTTTAAAAAACAAACCAATTCAAAATTCCCGCGCGCAAACATTAAGGTCATATGCATATATGTATGCGACCGGGGGCTTTGCAATTTGTTTAAAATGCACGCAATTGACACGGTCATGTGGTAATACATACGACCAGGGCTGGACTCCAATGAAATATGCCAACGCCGCGCATAATGTTTTAAGTCATATCGTGAATAATACAACCATGGGATGGGGCTAAGCCCCAGCCCGACCTTCCGCCATATTAAACATTAATCAAATTTAAATAGATATAAACCCATATATATGACAAGACATATAATGTGGCTCTTCGGTTGTTCGGACTTTGTTAAAGCTTGGACAGAGGTGGAGGTCACGGGGTCGAGTCCGGTGGACTCCATAACTTTTAACCAAACCATCCAATAACAGGGTGCCACGTGGCACAAAACCATTTGACCATAAGATGCCACGTGTTACAAATTGATTCGTCCAAACTATCAATTCAACACACGCCATGTGTCGTACGACCTTGCCTATTCATCTTTGCCACATCATCGTACGTACATGCCACGCCAGCATCCGTATGGACTGTACAGTCGGCCCATTCTTTTTACCTGTTTGGCGATTCGAACAGATCGCGATATCTCTCTCATCTGACGTCCGTTTGAACCCAAACGAGTTGCGTTGGGTTCATGATGACGAGGGATACGCACCCATTCATTTTGAGGCAATTCCGAGAACTTTGTTTTTTGAGCTAAATTTTGACCCCTGGTCCAGATTTTGATCACTACCAGTCCTTCCAGTCACCAGTGATCAAATATGCTCTTACAAAGTTTTTGATAGGGTCATTAGGTCAAATTTTTATATTTTGCAAATAAATTTTGACATGTCTTGTTGATTGTCAAATGAGTCTTGAGTCATGTCCTAAGTGTTTAGGTCATTACTACTCCCTCCACTCATCCAAGGTCAAAGAAACATACAACAGAGTCGTCATTCTTCATCCAACAGGTTTCAATCACTCTAAACAAGTAAGTCAAATATTCATCACCCTTCTCATGACCATTTTCCTTCTCGAAATGATGAAATTCCTCTCCTAGGGTTCTATGCTGCGTTTTTGGGTTATCTTAGTGTTTGCATCATTTCAGTGATAAAACCCTATTTTTCCTATTTCAACACCCTCATTCATGCTTCTTACATCTCCCCCAAACTTTTCCCACACTCACTTCCCTCTTTCCCATCATTTTCCACATGAACCCTAGCCAATGCTGCGTTTTTGCCAAATTCTGGGTTGGGACTGTGTTTTAGCCTTTTTCTCCACTTTCCCTCACTCATTTCAAGTGGTTCCACCACCCAAGTTTCTCTAACATTATCCCCTACCCCCCTAAATTTTCTCAAGAATTTAGGAATCCCATAACCCATCATTCCACTTCATTTTCCAAAAATCTTTGAAGGCACATTTTCCAGAAATGGCCTTTTTAGTCACCTGTTTGCAGAGCATATTATGGCCCATTAGAGATGAATATTGAGAAAATGGAGGAGGTTTTTGTTCATAATATGACAAATTACAATAACCTATATCACTTTTTACACAGGTGTTACAGAGTGAGATATACATTCACATCTTCACAACTTATTTTTATGATCATGCAAAGTCCTGTTTTAGACATCTTTTGGCAGAGAATATTGTGACAAAATAGGAACGTATTTTTGAAAACTGGAGGAGGTTTTTGTTACAAACATACCAAAGAACAAAAACCTCTCTCATTTTTTAAAAATGTATTATGGTTAAAGATATATCATCCCTTCTTTGACCCCTATTTTTCAGAGAAATGTTTGCAAGTTTGGGCAACAATGTCATCTACAGAAGCGCAGTGAGCCCACGCTACGCTTTTTTTTGGAGGCTCCAAATTCACTTTTATCACCATGAATGAATATATTATGAAGTGTACATCTCAAATATATCACTGGTGGACCAGGTCAGTATCAATTTTGTAGCAAAAAGTAAAAAACATGGCGAAAAATTGCTTTCTGCCCCTGTTTTCACCTAGGTGCTGCGTTTCTAGACCAACTGTGGGAAAATCAGTTTTGTGATGCATTGGAGTGGCTATTTTTATTTTTTAAGGGTTCAAGAGTATAGTAGACTTTTCCCACACTCAGGAGTATAGTAGACAGGTCAAATTGTTATATTTTGCAAATAAAATTTGACATGTCTTGTTGATTGTCAAATGAATATTGAGTCATGTCCTAAGTGTCTAGGTCATTACTAATCCCTCCACTCATCCAATATCAAATAAACATACAAAAAATTATTCATTATTCATCCATCAGATTTCAAGCACTCTCAACAAGTAAGTCAAATATTCATCACCCTTCTCATGACCATTTTCCTTCTTGAAATGATGAAATTCCTCTCCTAGGGTTCTATGCTGCGTTTTTGGGTTATCTTAGTGTTTGCATCATTTCAGTGAGAAAACCCTAGTTTTCCTATTTCAACACCCTCATTCATACTTCATACACCTCCCCCAAAGTTTTCCCACACTCACTTCCCTCTTTCCCATCATTTTCCCCATGAACCCTAGCCAACGCTGCGTTTTTGGCAAATTCTGGGTTAGGACTGTTTTAGCCTTTTTCCCCACTTTCCCTCACTCATTTCAAGTGGTTACACCACCCAATTTTCTCCAAAATTACCCCCTACCCCCCTAAATTTTATCAATAATTTAGGAAACCCATAACCCATCATTCCACTTCATTTTCCAAAAATCTTTGAAGGCACATTTTCCAGAAATGGCCTTTTTAGTCACCTATTTGCAGAGCATATTGTGTCCCATCATAGATAAATATTGAGAAAATGGAGGAGGTTTTTGTTCATAAGAGGACAAAGTATAATAACCTATCTCACTTTTTACACAGGTGTTATAGGGTGAGAGATACATTCACATATTCACAACTTATTTTTCTGATTGTGCAAAGCCCTGTTTTAGACATAGTTTTGCAAAGAATATTGTGACAAAATGGGAAATTATTTTTGAAATATGGAGGAGGTTCTTGTTAAAAAAATACCAGAGAACAAAACCTCTCTCAGGTTTGTAAAAGGTATTATGGTTAAAGAGATATCATCTCTTGTTTGACCCCTAGTTTTCAGAGAAAATTTTGCAAGTTTAGGCAAACCTTGCTTCCTCAAACCTTTGAGGAAACTCCCACATCATTATTACACTCAGATTTGATTTCAAAATCACTATGTCCTTATTATTAAAAACCTAAAATCCATCTTTTCCATCAATATCATCTGGCTAGGGTACTATCCTTCAAAAAAATTCATGGAGAGTGAAAGAGAGAGTGAAAAGAAAGTGCACAAGGGAGGACATCATTTAAGGTTTGAGCCATCCAAACTGAGAGAAATCAATGCTTCTCCATTTTCCAAATATGTTTTAGAAATTGTTATTGTATGAAGTTTTGTGAGAATATCCAAGAGGTTGGATGTCATGTTCCTTTAACAATCCTTTTTGCCCACAATTTCAACATAGACAAGGCTGTCATAGTAGGTATAGAGTTCAGTGTTTCAACAATCATTATTTCTTCAGCCACATGTATCCTAGTTGATGGTGAAACTTGGTTCAAGGGCATGGAATTAGACCTTGATGACTATAAATTGTTCCTAAAACCAAATGTCAGAGATGCTCCTAAGCATATTTTTCCTTTCAGACATTTGCTTGACAAGTATGCTCCTTTGATGAGACAGTCATAGAAGAACAAATAGATCCATTCCTAAAATATGGCACAAAGAAGAAAGGCTGGGGATATGACAAGATCCTAAAACAGATCACTAATGATATGGCACACTAAAACATAGGACTAATGATATGGCACACTAAAATAGAGCACTAATGAGCAATCATCCAAAGCATTAGAAGGGTCATAAAATACTTTTTCAATAGTTTGCAACATGCAAATTTATATTCCCTACTCTCTTGTCCAAAATGAGTATATCCTAGGCTTGTACGAGTACTATAAAGGAATTGTACAATTACAATACGAATTCAGCATCAACATGTAGCCTGAGTTAGCACCATGCAACATGACATAATAGTCCTCCTAACTAATGAGACATTACCAACCAAGATCAAACAAACAAAAAGGTGCCAAAACAATCAATCATACAAGAAAAAATCACTTGGGTCAACTTCAAAATGGCACCTATAGGCATACCTACAACATTTCAAGTTTTGATCCTTATTGATGGTAGTTTCAAAACATTGGATAGTTTATAGGTCATACCAGTGTTCCAAGTCAATGGAACATATCAAGGTATGATATTCAAATATTTCAAACCTCCACTTATAAATTCAACACTTCATCACAACATTTAAACCATCATACCTATCCTCCCATGCATAAAATTTAGTAGACATGCAACCTTCATCCAATATGTGTATCACTCAATCTCTCAAATCCATTCACTTCATATCACAAATCCATCCATTTCATACCTTTTCCACTATTACTAGTCATTACCATCCACTCCCATACTMAAAAAACACTAAAAATCCAAAATGGTGCACTAAAATCACATAGCTATAAGAAGCATGCAATTTGCACTGCTATCTGAGGCTATATGACATGGAATCTATTGACAATTTATCATTCAGTAAGGTAGGGAAGATGTTATCCACAAGGGTGTTGTAGACCTACAGGATATGAGATTGATAAAAGTAGGTGATTCAAAGCTTGACATCTTTGCAACCAAGGTATAACTAAATATGGTGAGGTATCTCATGAATAAGGTCCTATAGAGTGTTCTAGAGGCATAGGACCAGAGCCAAGACTTCCATTATGGGAGTTTTCTACCAATGGTTACCTTCTCATAGTGGGTAAAACCAGTAGACATTGAACTTTTGATGGGATCTTGAGTCTAAGTTTGTTTCAACAAAGTATGAATCCCTAACCTAGTCAACAGACTCTATAACCAAGGTTGGCATTAGCACTATCTTTGAAATTTATTACTAGGCTAGGATGGTCCTAAGTTGCTCCTCTACCATGGACATGCTTTGCTAAAAATATTGCATGAGATATGGCACACTATGCCAAATAATGAACAAGATCTTATCTTCATGAACAAGATCCTAAAACAGAGCACTAATGATATGGAACACTAAAACAGAGCATTAATGAACAATCATCCAAAGCATTAGAAGGGTCATAAAATACTTTCTCAATAGTCTGCAACATGCAAATTTATATGCCCTACTCTCTTGTCCAAAATGAGTATATCCTAGGCTTGTACGAGTACTATAAAGGAATTGTACAAT
>ML782478.1:816821-841043 GCA_009831015.1 Picea engelmannii | reverse complement strand
ATATAGTATGAACAACCAAATTGAATTGAGGGACAAGTGGAAATTGAAATGTCCATGGAAATGTGTTTAAATCACTCCATGCCCCTTATACTCTTGCAATTTATCAACATACTTGAGACTTTAATGGAGGGAGGAACAAGCTTGGTTATAGTGCCCTCCTAGCCTAGTAATAACTTTTAAATGCAGGTTCAAAACTGCTAAAGGTTATTTCAATTCAAAGAGTTCGATTTTGAAGTGGTAGTAAAGCCAAGGAAGTAAAGTGTGGGCCCAATCATCATTCCCAGATACATAATAGTTAAACCACAGGGACAGTTCATGAACTACCCGATGTCGGTCTCTTTCATGTGGAATTCATATCAAACTTCTTTGCAGAGCTCATTGAATTCCTGAATTCAATTTTAGCACCTAAGGATTATGATTAATGTTGGCAAAGGAAGCTAGTGGTACATGTGCCACATTATCACTTGATAACAGGGCTGTTTTATAAATTGGTGATCGATGGGATTCTAAGGAGATTCATGATGGATTATTTATGGATGATGGTATTACACAAAGTGACCACGAGAAAAATTCCACCATGTACAATACCAATTAAGTCAAGGGCATGATGGGCCATGAATCTAAAAGTTGAGGAAGGAGAAGACCCCCATTCTATAGGTACAATAATCAGTTTACCTAGAGGAGGTACTCAACCTATGGGTGCATGTTTGATCCACCTGGATCAAACATGAGCATTTGAAATGATATGTGGAGCAGGTGCAACTGATGGATTATGATATCCATGACCTCGCCTTGTTCCTTGAATTTTCCCTAGAAAAATACTCAAAACTAAGGAGGGACCAGACCATGCTCTTATCATTATTCAAGCCATTGTTTAAATCTGGGATCACTATTCTCCTGCATGTCCCATGCTTAGGGACTTCTCCAATGATAAGAAAGTGTGTGTGGCTACTATTATCGTGGACTCAAGTAGGTGGATTTGGCTAGAAATCCATCTCAGTGAAAATAGTATTCATGTTGTTACCGGATAGTCCTAGGATGGGTAGGATGCCAATGATGCATTCACTACTATATTCCAAGTACTATAAAATTGAACATAGTCTCAGATCTCATTGAACAACCTTTGTGGTCATTTGTTGGACATTTATAAAATTATCTTACCTATCTTATCTTATATTATTTGATACTTCCTCTCACTTACTTCATCCTCCTAGAGCTTGAAATCTTTCTCTGGTACCAAATGGTGCAATCGAGGATATGACATGCCCAATTAGTGAACCTTCCCTCAATTTTAGACTATGCATAGTGATCTACAACAAAAATATAGCAACATTGCCTATGATGAAATAGTAGATGGTTGTTGGCAATATGTTAATACAGGTTGGCATTAATGGCATTGGCACTGATGTCAAATAGATGAGAATGGTACTGGTGTCAATTAGATGAGATACATTGCCTATGATGACATTTATTTCATTGTTGGATAAGGTAGTACGATGACAAAGCAGATGGTTGGCACTCTATTTTATGGCACTCTATTTAGAGGCACTCTGTTACTACATGGTACAACAAGCAAAAATAGATTTGAATAAACAAGGAAGAGACTTGAACAAACAAAAATAGACTTGAACCTATAGACTTGAAGGATGATCTCACAAAAGAGAAGGATGCTGAGATTGGTATGTTATATAGAAGTATTACCATCCTTCATGATGCTTTCAGCAGTGCCATGGAAGAACTTGAGAATATGAAGATTAAGGATGTAGATAGATCACATTCTGAAGGGCATGTAATGGTAGTAACTAGTGGCAAAAGGTTAGCATCAAACATTTCTCAACCTCCACAATCCATAGATCATGTTGATTTTATGCTAAATACAGTGCTGAGATAGCCGAAAACTTATTGTTGGCTGTCAAAGACTTAGTACATACTATGTTACAGAATGATTTCCACTCGTTGGAGCTCAGTATCGAGGAATTCCGAGCACGAGAGGTTTCTGCAAAGGAAATACAAGAGGAGATCATATCCTTGCATGATGCCTTGTCAGCCAAGAACCAAGAAGTGGAGGATCTTATGCAAGCACTTGATGTAGTGGACTTGCAATTAGAGAATTTATCAAGTATATTGTAGAGATGATGAAGGCGAGACTCAGAAACCGTCCGATCAAGAGATCGACGATACTGATTAAACGACCTGTTGAGTTTTAGTCCCACATTGCTTGTGTAAAACGATTCGTATGGGTTTATATACATTGTTGTCTCTAAACTATATCGGCGTGGAGTGCAGAGGTATGGTGGGGGCTCTAGGTGTTTGGACTCCATGAGAAGCTCACCATCCTGGAGCCTGGGATGATCTGTCAGGCCCCCTACCTTTTGGTCAAAACGATAACGACTGTTGGATTTCCAATTAAAAAATGATCTCGTCCGCTCATTGATTTTTTTTTATTTATACAAACGGTGGGGGTATCGGTCATATGGGTGATCGTGGTCTTAAGATTCGTTGGATAATTCGGTTAGTGGAACCAATGTAAAGACTTCCATAATTAACCGGATTTTAGGCATAATGCCAAGTATGGTGGATCGCCAAATCCATTGCTAGTCGATTTAAAATCCAGGTGTTCGCCAATTTTAGTAAAACCTTGCACAACATTTAGACCGCTATATAATGTCGAGAGTTGTGATAGTGACAAGGTCAAGATGAAGGAGGATCACACAAAGATATGTTGCACAATGATTACCCCAAGGAAGGTTGCCAATAATTTCTATAAGATGAAGGATACTAATTATCATATTTAATTTAGAATAGGTTTCATTCTCATTACTAGTGTTATTTATATAAAGAGAAAGATAAAGCATTGGGTTCTTCAAATCAAAGGAATAAATTAAATAAAGTGGTATAAAAACCCTCCTTGTACCAATAATTAAAAGGATGAGTTGCATAGTTCACTCATAGGATACAAGGTAGATTCTTCGAACAATAAAAAAGACAAGCTCATATTTGACATGGGTATTATGTGGTTTATTTAGCTCCCATTTAGTGGCAGTGTCTTGAGTCACCATGAGTGTATAATATGAAAATCTATTCTAGACAAGATAGTCAAGTAAAAAATTCCATTTTTTGTATTTTCCATGAATTATCACCGAGGTTAAAAAGTTTCAATTATTGTAACTTATGATTATCCTCATTAAAGTTTTCCCTAATTAGTCTATGGTTCTATTACCCAAGGAAAGTCCAATAACATTTTCAAACTGTACTCTTAACATACTCTAGGTCACATATTCTAAATAATCATTTTCAAGGGAAAGCGATAGATGGGGGATCTTCTAATGGTTTGATATATTCAATATTGATTTTCTACATCTTATTAATTTCTTATATCATCATCATTTAACTTAAATTTGACTATTGGCCCAACTTGGGCAGGACCAAAGTGTTGAACTTGTACATGAACTATTTTAACATTATTTTTTATTAAGGTAATCCAAATGTGTTTATTCCCATCATTGAATACACTGGTCATTGGCTTAGGTATGATGGAGGAATAGTATATTTATTACACTGGATACAATTTGGGTAAATCCATTGATGTGCAATATAGAATTGGTTACTAGAGAAATTTTCCAAGTCCTATGGAAAGACAATAACATACACATTTGTTCTTGGATTTTTAATTACATTTGATGCTTCAATTTGTTTTCTTGCACTATTGATGACACGTTTTGACTAAATTTAGGCGCATCCCCTGGCGTTTTTTATGACCACTAAGGTGCCCATAATTGATTACATTAAGGGGATAAATCGGCGCTAAACTAGGCGTTGTTGGCGCCCTATTTAGCGCTGACTCATATGTAGACATTTAAAAAAATGAAAATACCCACGGGCAAGGGGATGAATATGCCCACTGATATGTAAAACCTAAAAAATGCATATATCCGCGGGCAAGGGGACAAATTTGACATTTTGGAGGGAAGAAATACAAAAAAACGAATTGGGAGTTTGCTATGGCGAATGGAGAAAGATTGTGACCTGTTCAACTAAATTCCCTTCTACATTTCGACTCCAACATGATTTGAGTGTTTTCCAAGGTGATTGAAGATAGAGTGTGACAGTTCAAGTGAATTTCTTGCTGCATTTCAACTCCAACACGTTTTGGGTGTTTCTTAGGGAGACTCCAACACGATTTTGGTGTTTCTTAGGGCGAAGGGAAACTCGGTGTGAGAATACCAACTAATTTTCAAACTAGATTTGGACTCCAGCACGATTTGGGTGTTTCCTAGGGGGAACAGAGATAGGGTAAGACCAGAGCATGATTTGGGGGTTTCCTAAGGGCGAAATGAGATTTTTAGGTAAAAAAATTATCAAATTTCACAATTCAACCTCTTTACATATAAATTTCCTCATATTTTATGGTCTATCTGAGTTTGAAATTTGCTTATCCTTGTTAGAATAGGAAAAAAAAGACCAGGAAGAAGAGATAAGAAATAAACACCTTCAAAAATCGTCACAAAGTCCACTTGCCCAAATCCTGACAGAAGAGATTTTCCCTAGCTTGCTTAAAATGTCAAGTAGAGGGAAGGAAACAAATTCTATCCATAATGAGGTAAGTACTTCTCAATTTATAGATTTTTAATTGTCTCATTTTTTATTTTTTATTTTTAGTTATTTGTTTTCTATTGAAAATTTYAACACAAAAAAATTATTTTATATATCTAGGGACATGAGACTGACCAGGAGAAAGATGCATTGGCTTCGATATTGGAGATAGAGGCCATAAAAAAAYTTGACGRTGTAGAYTTGAAAACGCTTGCAAAATACATAGAAAAACGATCCACTAAGACCCCTGAGACATTGCAAGCAAATCAACCCTGTGAAAGGGAATCARCTGATTCCCCAACCACTCTTGGACCAAGCAGAAAATCAAGGAGAAAATCATATACGATGACCTCTAAGAATAGGGAACAGAGAGCGGAGACCTCAAATGTCGAAGCCACTCYTGGGACCCAAACTTAGTCCACCATGCCATGTTTTGGAACTTGCATTGGGAACTATGATACAATGATAGAATACGACATGGTTTCAGGCGAAATCAGAATGTCAGATGCTGGGAAGGTTTTTTTGAACAGGTTGAAGGAATCATGCCTCCAACGGTTCAGAGACCATCTCCATTTGCCTTTCTCAAAGATACCAATGCACCTGCATAAAGCTGTAATTCATGACATGGAGTCTGAATTTGGCATAGGTTGGTCAGTAAAAAAGGTGAAAAGACAAATGTCTCAAAATTGTAAGAGATTTAGGTGCAATCAAACAAAGAAGATAAAAAAACTCTCGCCCGAGATAAGGCTCAAAAAAAGGCCAATTGATGTCAGTATAAAAGTATGGAAAGAACTTCTCAAATCATATGAGAAGTCAGATGCACGGAGGAAGTCTGTTGAGGAGAGTATCCAAGTATCTCAATTTGCTCATAATATTATATCAAATTTCTTAAACGATTTTTATATTTTATTTATGCATAGTTCAATTGACTTAATTTATGTTTTAGGACAAAGCCTCCAAAGCTAGGATTGAAAAACTCCAAGCCATGCATCATAGTGTCCAAAAAGGTTTACAAGCCTCGATCTGCCCCTTTGTAAGTATATTTATTATGTGAAATGTTTTTTTTTTCCTAGAAAAAGTAAATGATTACATATTTATTAGTTTAACTAGTCCTTATCACATGTTTTGACAGGAAGACAAATATGGTCGGCATCCAACTCATTTTGAAAAAGAAATTTTACAAAATAAAAAGTGGACCAACTTTGTAATATGGATGGAGAACGAGGTATCAATAGTACTGAAGGATCTTTTGCCTTGTTTTTTCCCTAGTTTTTGTTAATGGCTCCCCGTTTGGCCATCCTTGTCCTTTATTTCCTTTGAATATTATGAACTTGTGGAATGTTCCTTGCAATTTATGGAGTTTGGAAATACTATCCCTTGTTTTGTGGCTCTTGATAACAAACACAGTTTACCTAGAAGGGCTTTGCCATTTTTGTCTAATTTATTTATATTTTCCTACTATTTGGATAAGTTGGATTCTCATCCAACATTCATAGGGCCTTTTTTCCCTTGGACCTTCTCTAACATAGTATTTTTTCACTAATATATGGGTGATAACTTCATCATCCATCTTACAAAGTGAACACATGCCAGGCCCTTGGTTACTTCTCCTTTGCAAATGATCTCAAAGAAGTAACTTGTCTCTCAACACTAGCCACATATAAGCACGTGTCTTCATAGGAGCTCTAATATTCCAAAGGGGCTTCCACCACAATGATTTTGTCTTGTTCTGCATTACATAACATAGTATTGTACCATAACTTTGCAATATATTATCTTAGAATAGGATTCTTGGACCAAACCAAACTATATTTCTCATCCCTAATCCTTACATGAATATGAGATAAAGTTCCACATAACATTGCCATTGTACTAAATTCTCTCTTGCAAATCCCAAGAATACCAATACCAATACCATACAAATACAATACCATACCAATACCAATACCAATACCATACCATTGCATACCAATACCAATACCAATACCAATACCATTGCATACCATTGCATGGTAATGGTATGCATTGGCAATGATATGCATACCAATGCCATACCAATACCAATACCATACCAATATCAATACCATACTATACCATACCAATACCAATACCACACCATACCAATATCAATACCATACAAATACCAATACCATACCATACCATACCATACCAATACCAATACCATACCAATAGCGATACCATACTATACCATGCCATACCAATACCAATACCAATCACATACCATACCAATACCAATACCAATCACATACCATACCAATACCAATACCAATCACATACCATACCATACCAATCCATACCATTGCATACCATTGCATACCAATACCAATACCAATGCATACCATTACATGGCAATGGTATGCATTGACAATGATATGCATACCAATACCATACCGATACCGATACCATTGCATAACAATACCATTGCATACCAATACCAATACCTTTGCATACCATTGCATGACAAAGGTATGCATTGGAAATGATGTGCATACCAATGCCAATACCATACCAATATCAATATTGGTATGGTATTGGTATTGGTATGGCATTGGTATACCAATACCAAGTATTGGTCTACTATATCATTGCCAATATTAGTATGGTATACCATACCAATATTGGAAATGATATGCATACCAATACCATACCAATACTAATACCAATACAATACCACACAATACCAATACAATTACCAATACCATACCAATACCAATACCATAGCAAAAAATGCCCGACAGAGTGATCTTGAAAATCGACCTCATATTCAGAAATTGCACTATGCCTCATTGACCAAAACCCTAGTGACGGAGATACTCCAACAAAAGGTTTTCCGGTCGACATAATGATAGAGTAGGGGCCCCATTAGCTGAAAAATGGTGCTCTTAATCCAATGTAACTGACGATTCATGCATCTGAGTCCCGGTTTGAGTTTTATCACGCGTTTCAACTCGCCTCCTCAAGCCATTTAGAGACATGTGGACAATTTGGTCCAGGGGCATAAAATCCAAACCAAGTAGCATAACACACATCCTTAAGCTCCAAAAAGTCTATTTGGCCAAGGTCCACATGACTACACTAGCCAAAAAGACCCGACACAATGTTCTTGAAAATCAACCTCCTCTTCATAAATGCATAATACCTCATTGACCAAAACCCTAGTGTTGAAGATACTCCAACAAATGGTTTTCCGGTCGAAGGAATGATAGATTAAGAGCCCCAATAGCTGAAACCCAGTGCTACATATCCAATGCAACTGACGGTTCATGCATCCGAGTCTTGGTTTGAGTTTTATTGATAGTTGCAACTCTCCTCCTCAGGCCATTAAAGGACATGTGGCAAATTTTGTCCAAGGGCATAAAATCCAAAACGAGCAGCATAATGGAGTTTTGTAAGCTCCCGCAAGTCTATTTGGCCAATTCCCATGTGACTACACTAGCAAAAAATGATCGACAAAGTGTTCTTGAAAATCGAACTCATCTTCAGAAATTGCACTATGCCTCATTGACCAAAACCCTAATGCCGAAGATACTACAACAAATGGTTTTTTGGTCGACAAAATGATAGAGTAGGGGCCCCAATAGCTGAAATCCAGTGCTATTAATCCAATGCAATTGACGGTTCATGCATATGAGTCTCGGTTTGATTTTTATCGAGGGTTGAAACTCGCCTCCTCAAGCCATTTAAGGACATGTGGTCAATTTGGTCCTGGGGCATAAAATCCAAACAGAGTAGCATAATGAACTTCCATAAGCTCTTGCAAGTCTATTTGGCCAAGGACCACGTGACTACACTAGCGGAAAAGACCCGACACAATGTTCTTGAAAATCAACCTCTTCTTCAGAAATTGCACTATGCTTCATTGACCAAAAACCTAGTGTTGGAGATACTCCAACAAATTATTTTTGGTTTGAAGGAATGATAGGGTAGGAGCCCCAATAGTTGAAACCAGGTACTCCGGATCCAATGCAACTGACGATTCATGCATCCGAGTCCCGGTTTGAGTTTTATCGATAGTTGCAACTCGCCTCCTCAAGCCATTCAAGGACATGTGGCCAATTTGGTCTAAGGGAATACAATCGAAATCAAGGAGCATAAAAGAGTTCCATAAGCTCCCAAAATTTAGTTTGGAAAAGTTCCATGCAACTGCACTAGCCAAAAATGTCAGCATAGTGTTCTTGAAAATCGACTTCATCTTCAGAAATTACACTATGCCTCATTGACCAAAACCCTAGTGCCGAAGATACTCCAACAAATGGTTTTTCAGTTGACGGAATGATAGCGTAGTAGACCCACTAGCTGAAAAATGGTGCTCTTAATCCAAAGCAACTGACGATTCATGCATCTGAGTCCCAGTTTGAGTTTTATCGCGAGTTTCAACTCGCCTACTCAAGCCATTTAGAGACGTGGTCAATTTGGTCCAGGGGAAAAAAATCCAAACCAAGTAGCATAACATACTTCCTTAATCTCCAACAAGTCTATTTGGCCAAGGCCCACATGACTACACTAGCCAAAAAGACCCGACACAGTGTTCTTGAAAATCGACCTCCTCTTCAGAAATTGCACAATGCCTCATTGACCAAAACCATAGTGTTGGAGATACTCCAACAAATGGTTTTTGGGTCGAAGGAATGAAAGAGTAAGAGCCCCAATAAATGAAACCCAGTGCTACGGATCCAATGCAACTGAAGGTTCATGTATCCGAGTCTCAGTTTGAGTTTTATAGATAGTTTCAACTCGCCTCCTCAGGCCATTCAAGGACATGTGGCCAATTTGGTCTAGGGGCATAAAATCCAAACCGAGCAGGATAATGGAGTTTCGTAAGCTCCCACAAGTCTATTTGGCCATTTCCCATGCGACTACACTAGCAAAAAATGATCGACATAGTGTTCTTGAAAATTGAACCCATCTTCAGAAATTGCACTATGGCTCATTGATGAAAACCCTAGTGCTGGAGATACTACAACAAATGGTTTTTTGGTCGATGAAATGACAGTGTAGGGGCCCCACTAGCTGAAACCCAGTTCTCTTAATCCAATGGAATTGACAGTTCATGCATATGAGTCTCGGTTTGATTTTTATCGAGAGTTGCAACTCGCCTCCTCAAGCCATTTAAGGACATGTGGTCAATTTGGTCTGGGGCCATAAAATCCAAATAGAGTAGCATAACAAACTTCCATAAGCTCTTGCAAGTCTATTTGGCCAAGGACCACGTGACTACACTAGCCAAAAAGACCTGACACAATGTTCTTGAAAATCGACCTCCTCTTCAGAAATTGCACTATGCCTCATTGAACAAAACCCTAGTCTTGGAGATACTCCAACAAATTGTTTTTCGGTTGATGGAATGATAGGGTAGGAGCCCCAATGGTTGAAACCAGGTACTCAGGATCCAATGCAACTGACGGTTCATGCATCCGAGTCGCGGTTTGAGTTTTATAGATAGTTGCAACTCGCCTCCTCAAGCCATTCAAGGACATGTGGCCAATTTGGTCCGAGGGCATAAAATCCAAATCGAATAGCATAACAGAGTTTCGTACGCTCCCACAAGTCTATTTGGACAATTTTCATGAACCTGCACTACACAAAAATGATGGCATAGTGTTCTTGAAAATCAACCTCATCTTCAAAAAATGCACTATGCCTCATTGACCAAAACCCTAGTGCCGGAGATACTCCAACAAATGGTTTTCTGGTCGACAGAATGATAGCGTAGGGGCCCCACTAGCTTAAAAATGGTGCTCTTAATCCAATGCAATTGACGATTCATGCATCTGAGTCCCGATTTGAGTTTTATTATGAGTTTCAAATCACCTCCTCAAACCATTTAGAGACATGTGGTCAATTTCTTCCAGGGGCATAAAATCCAAACTGAGTAGCATAACAGACTTCCATAAGCTCCGACAAGTCTATTTGGCCAAGGCCCACATGAGTACACTAGCCAAAAATACTCGACACAATGTTCTTGAAAATCGACCTCCTCTTAATAAATTGCACAATGCCTCTTTGACCAAAACCGTAGTGTTGGAGATACTCCAACAAATGGTTTTCCGGTCGAAGGAATGATAGAGTAAGAGCCCCAATAGCTGAAACCCACTGCTACAGATCCAATGCAACTGAAGGTTCGTGCATCCGAGTCTCGGTTTGAGTTTTATTGATAGTTGCAACTCGCCTCCTCAGGCCATTCAAGGACATGTGGCCAATTTAGTCTAGGGGCATAAAATCCAAACCGAGCAGCATAATGGAGTTTCATAAGCTCTCGCAAGTCTGTTTGGCCAATTCCCATGCGACTACACTAGCAAAAAATTCTCGACAGAGTGTTCTTGAAAATCAAACTCATCTTCAGAAATTGCACTATGCTTCGTTGACCAAAACCCTAGAGTCGGAGATACTACAACAAACAGTTTTTCGATCGACGAAATGATAGCGTAGGGGCCCCACTAGCTGAAACCCGTTGCTCTTAATCCAATGCAACTGACGGTTCATGCATATGAGTCCCGGTTTGATTTTTATCGAGAGTTGCAACTCACCTCTCAAGCCATTTAAGGACATGTGGTCAATTTGGTCCGGGGGCATAAAATCCAAACATAGTAGCATAATGAACTTCCATAAGCTCCTACAAGTCTATTTGGCCAAGGACCATGTGAATACACTAACCAAAAATACCCAACACATTGTTCTTGAAAATCGACCTCCTCTTTAGAAATTGCACTATGCCTCATTGACCAAAACCCTAGTGTTGGAGATACTCCAACAAATTATTTTTCGCTCGACGAAATGATAAGGTAGGAGCCCTAATAGTTGAAACTAGGTACTTCGGATCCAATGCAACTGCCGGTTCATGCATTCGAGTCTTGGTTTGAGTTTTATCGATAGTTTCAACTCGCCTCCTCAAGCCATTCAAGGACATGTGGCCAATTTGGTCTGAGGGCATAAAATCCAAATCGAGTAGCATAACAGAGTTCTGTAAGATCCCAAGAGTCTGTTTGGAATAGTTTCATGCAACCACACTAGCCAAAAATGTCAGCATAGTGTTCTTGAAAATCGACCTCATCTTTAGGAATTGCACTATGCCTCATTGATCAAAACCCTAGTGCCGGAGATACTCCACCAAATGATTTTTCGGTCGATGAAATGATAGCGTAGGGGCCCCACTAGCTGAAAAATGGTTCTCTTAATCCAATGCAACTGACGATTCATGCATCTTTGTCCCGGTTTGAGTTTTATCGTGAGTTTCAACTTGCCTCCTGAAGCCATTTAAAGACATGTGGTTAATTTGGTCCAGGGGCATAAAATCCAAACCGAGTAGCATAACAAACTTTCTTAAGCTTTGAAAAGTCTGTTTGGCCAAGGCCCACATGAATACACTAGCCAAAAAGACCCAACACATTGTTCTTGAAAATCGACCTCTTCTTCAGAAATTGCACAATGTCTCATTGACCAAAACCCTAATGTTGGAGATACTCCAACAAATGGTTTTCCGGTCGAAAGAATGAAAGAGTAAGAGCCCCAATAGCTGAAACCCAGTGCTACAGATCCAACGCAACTGACAGTTTGTGCATCCGAGTCTCGGTTTGAGTTTTATTGATAGTTGCAACCTGCCTCCTCAAGCCATTCAAGGACATGTGGCCAATTTGGTCCAGGGGCATAAAATCCAAACCAAGCAACATAATGGAGTTTCGTAAGCTCCCGCAAGTCTATTTGGCCAATTCCCATGTGACTACACTAGCGAAAAATGCTCGACATAATGTTCTTGAAAATCAAATTCATCTTCAGAAATTGCACTATGCCTCGTTGACCAAAATCCTAGTGCTAGAGATACTACAAAAAATGTTTTTTTGGTCAACAAAATGATAGCGTAGGGGCCCCACTAGTTGAAACCCAGTGCTCTTAATCTAATGCAACTAACGGTTCATGAATATGAGTCCCGATTTGATTTTTATTGAGATTTGCAACTCGCCTCCTCAAGCCATTTAAGGACATGTGTTCAATTTGGTCCGGGGGCATAAAATCCAAACAGAGTAGCATAAAGAACTTCCATAAGCTCCTGCAAGTCTATTTGGCCAAGGACCACATGACTACACTAGCCAAAAAGACCTGACACAATGTTCTTGAAAATCGACCTCCTCTTCAGAAATTTCACTATGCCTCATTGACAGAAACCCTAGTGTTGGAGATACTCCAACAAATTGTTTTTCGGTCGACAGAATGATAGGGAGGAGCCCCAAAAGTTGAAACCAGCTACTCCGGATCCAATGCAACTGACGATTCATGCATTCGAGTCGCAGTTTGAGTTTTATCGATAGTTGCAACTCATCTCCTCAAGCCATTCAAGGACATGTGTCCAATTTGGTCCGAGAGCACAAAATCCAAATCGAGAAGCATAACAAAGTTTCGTAAGCTCCCACAAGTCTGTTTTGACAAGTTCCATGCAACTGCACTAGCCAAAAATGTCGGCATAGTTTTCTTGAAAATCGACCTCATCTTCAGAAATTGCACTATGCCTCATTGACCAAAATCCTAGTGATAGAGATAATCCAACAAACGTTTTTTCGGTAGACGAAATGATAGCATAGGGACCCCACTAGCTGAAAAATGGTGCTCTTAATCCAATGCAACTGACGATTCATGCATCTGAGTCATGGTTTGAGTTTTATTGCGAGTTTCAACTCGCCTCCTCAAGCCATTTAGAGACATGTGGTCAATTTGGTCCAGGGGCATAAAATCCAAACCGAGTAGCATAACATACTTCCTGAAGCTCCGACAAGTCTGTTTGGCCAAGGACCACATGACTACACTAGACAAAAATACCTGACACAGTGTTCTTAAAAACCGACCTCCTCTTCAGAAATTGCACTATGCCTCATTGACCAAAACCCTAGTGTTGGAGATACTCCAACAAATTGTTTTTCGATCGACGAAATGATAGGGTAGGAGCCCCAATAGTTGAAACCAGGTACTCAGGATGCAATGCAACCGATGGTTGATGCATTTGAGTCCCGGTTTGAGATTTATCGATAGTTGCAACTCGCCTCCTCAATCCATTCAAGGACTTGTGGCCAATTTGGTCCAAGGGCATAAAATCCAAATCGATGAGCATAATAGAGTTCTGTAAGCTCCCAAAAGTCTGTTTGAACAAGTTACATGAAAATGAACTCGCCAAAAATGTCGGCATAGTGTTCTTGAAAATCAACCTCATCTTCAGAAATTGCACTATGCCTCATTGACCAAAACCCTAGTGCCGAAGATACTCCAACAAATAGTTTTTCGATTGCCAGAATGATAGCGTAGGGGCCCCACTAGATGAAAAATGGTGCTCTTAATCCAATGCAACTGACGATTCATGCATCTGAGTCTTGGTTTGAGTTTTATCACGAGTTTCAACTTGTCTCCTCAAGCCATTTAGAGACATATGGTCAATTTGGTCCAAGGGCATAAAATCCAAACCGAGTAGCATAACAAACTTCCTTAAGCTCGGACAAGTCTGTTTGGCCAAGGCCCACATGACTACACTAGCCAAAAAGACCCGACACAGTGTTCTTGAAAATCGACCTCCTCTTCAGAAATTGCACAATGCCTCATTGAACAAAACCATAGTGTTGGAGATACTCCAACAAATGGTTTTTGGGTCGAAGGAATGAAAGAGTAAGAGCCCCAATAAATGAAACCTAGTGCTACGGATCCAATGCAACTGAAGGTTCATGTATCCGAGTCTCAGTTTGAGTTTTATAGATAGTTTCAACTCGCCTCCTCAGGCCATTCAAGGACATGTGGCCAATTTGGTCTAGGGGCATAAAATCCAAACCGAGCAGCATAATGGAGTTTCGTAAGCTCCCACAAGTCTGTTTGGCTATTTCCCATGCGACTACACTAGCAAAAAATGCTCGACAGAGTGTTCTTGAAAATTGAACCCATCTTCAAAAATTGCACTATGGCTCGTTGACGAAAACCCTAGTGCTAGAGATACTACAACAAATGTTTTTTCGGTTGACAGAATGATAACATAGGGGCCCCACTAGCTGAAACCCAGTTCTCTTAATCCAATGCAACTGACGGTTCATGCATATGAGTCCCGATTTAATTTTTATCGAGAGTTGCAACTCACCTCCTCAAGCCATTTAAGGACATGTGGTCAATTTGGTCCGGGGGCATAAAATCCAAATAGAGTAGCATAACGAACTTCCATAAGCTCCTACAAGTCTATTTGGCTAGGGACCACGTGACTACACTAGCCAAAAAGACCCGACACAGTGTTCTTGAAAATCGACCTCCTCTTTAGAAATTGCACTATGCCTCATTAACCAAAACCCTAGTGTTCGAGATACTCCAACAAATTGTTTTCTGGTCGACAGAATGATAGGGTAGGAGCCCCAATAGTTTAAACCAGGTACTCAGGATCCAATGCAAGTGACAGTTCATGCATGCGAGTCCCAGTTTGAGTTTTATCGATAGTTGCAACTCACCTCCTCAAGGCATTCAAGGACATGTGGTCAATTTGGTTCGAGGGCATAAAATCCAAATCGAGCAGCATAACAGAGGTCCGCACGCTCCCACAAGTCTATTTGGACAAGTTCCATGCAACTGACTAGCCAAAAATGCTGACATAGTGTTCTTGAAAATCGACCTCATCTTTAGAAATTACACTATGCCTCATTGACCAAAACCCTAGTGCGGGAGATACTCCAACAAATGGTTTTACGGTCGATGGAATGATAGCGTAGGGCGCCCACTAGCTGAAAAATGGTGCTCTTAATCCAATGCAATTGACGAGTCATGCATCTGAGTCCTGATTTAAGTTTTATCACAAGTTTCAACTCGCCTCCTCAAGCCATTTAGAGACATGTGGTCAATTTGGTCTAGGGACATAAAATCCAAACCGGGTAGCATAACCGACTTGCTTAAGCTCCGACAAGTTTGTTTGGCCAAGGCCCACATGACTACAATAGCCAAAAATACCCGACACAGTGTTTTTGAAAATCGACCTCCTCTTCATAAATTGCATAATGCCTCATTGACCAAAACCATAGTGTTGGAGATACTCTGACAAATGGTTTTCCGGTCGAAGGAATGATAGAGTAAGATCCCCAATAGCTGAAACCCAGAGCTGCGTATCCAATGCAACTGATGGTTCGTGCATCCAAGTCTTGGTTTGAGTTTTATTGATAGTTGCAGCTTGCCTCCTTAGGGCATTCAAGGACATGTGGCCAATTTGGTCCAGGGGCATAAAATCCAAACCGAGCAGTATAACGGAGTTTCGTAAGCTCCCGCAAGTCTATTTGGCCAATTCCCATGCGACTACACTAGCAAAAAATGCTCGACAAAATGTTCTTGAAAATAGAACTCATCTTCAGAAATTGCACTATGCTTCGTTGAACAAAACCCTAGTGCCGGAGATACTACAACAAATGGATTTTCAGTTGACGGAATGATAGCTTCGGGGCCCCACTAGCTGAAACCCATTGCTCTTAATCCAATACAACTGATGGTTCATGCATATGAGTCCCGGTTTGATTTTTATCGAGAGTTTCAACTTGCCTCCTCAAACCATTTAAGGACATGTGGTCAATTTGGTCCGGGGACATTAAATCCAAATAGAGTAGCATAACGAACTTCCATAAGCTCCTACAAGTCTATTAGGCCAAGGACCACGTGACTACACTAGCCAAAAAGACCTGGCACAATGCTCTTGAAAATCGACCTCCTCTTCAAAAATTGCACTATGCCTCATTGACCAAAACCCTAGTGTTGGAGATACTCCAACAAATTGTTTTTCAGTCGACGGAATGATAGGGTAGGAGCCCCAATAGTTGAAACCCAGTACTCCGAATCCAATGCAACTGACGGTTCATGCATCCAAGTCCCGGTTTGAGTTTGATCGATAGTTACAACTTTCCTCCTCAAGCCATTCAAGGACATGTGGCCAATTTGGTACGAGGGCATAAAATCCAAATCGAGCAGCATAACAGAGTTCCGTATGCTCCCACAAGTCTGTTTGGACAATTTCCATGCAATTGAACTAGCCAAAAATGTCAGCATAGTGTTCTTGAAAATCAACCTCATCTTCAAAATTGCACTATACCTCATTGACCAAAACCCTAGTGCCAGAGATACTCCAACAAATATTTTTTCGATCGACATAATGATAGCGTAGGGGTCCCACTAGCTGACGATTCATGCATCTGAGTCCCGGTTTGAGTTTTATCACGAGTTTCAACTCGCCTCCTCAAGCCATTTAGAGACATGTGGTCAATTTCATCTAGGGGCATAAAATCCAAACCGAGTATCATAACAGACTTCCTTAAGGTCCGACAAGTCTGTTTGGCCAAGGCCCACATGACTACACTAGCCAAAAATACCTGACACAGTGTTCTTGAAAATCGATCTCCTCTTCATAAATTGCACAATCCCTCATTAACCAAAACCCTAGTGTTGGAGATACTCCAACAAATGGTATTTCGGTCGAATGAATGATAGAGTAAGAGCCCCAATAGCTAAAACCCAGTGCTACGGATCCAATGCAACTGACGGTTCGAGCATACGAGTCTCGATTTGAGTTTTATTGATAGTTGCAACTCCCCTCCTCAAGCCATTGAAGGACATGTGGGCAATTTGGTCTAGGGGCATAAAATCCAAACCGAGCAGCATAATGGAGTTTCGTAAGCTCCCGCAAGTCTGTTTGGCCAATTCCCATGCGACTAGACTAGAAAAAAATGCTCGACAGAGTTTTCTTGAAAATCAAACTCATCTTCAGAAACTGCACTATGCTTTGTTGAGCAAAACCCTAGTGTCAGAGATACTATAAAAAATAGTTTTTCGGTCGATAGAATGATAGCATAGGGGCCCCACTAGTTGAAACCCATTACTCTTAATCCAATGCAACTGACAGTTCATGCATATGAGTCCTGGTTTGATTTTTATCGAGAGTTGCAAGTCGTCTCCTCAAGTCATTTAAGGACATGTGGTCAATTTGGTCTCGTGGCATGAAAGCCAAACATAGTAGCATATTGAACTTCCATAAGCTCCTGCAAGTCTATTTGGCCAAGGAACACGTGACTACACTGGCCAAAAAGACCCAACACATTGTTTTTGAAAATCGACCTCCTCTTCAGAAATTGCACTATGCCTCATTGACCAAAACCCTAGTGTTGGAGATACTCCAACAAATTGTTTTTCGGTCGACTCAATGATAGGGTAGGAGCACCAATAGTTGAAACCAGGTATTCCGGATCCAATGCAACTGATGGTTCATGCATCTGAGTCTTGATTTGAGTTTTATCGATAGTTGCAACTCACCCCTCAAGCCATTCAAGGACATGTGGCCAATTTGGTATGAGGGCATAAAATCCAAATCGAGTAGCATAACAGAGTTTTGTAAGCTCCCAAGAATGTGTTTGGACAAGATCCATGCAACCACACTAGCCAAAAATGTCGGCATAGTGTTCTTTAAAATCAACCTCATCTTTAGAAATTGCACTATGCCTCATTGATCAAAACCCTAGTGCCAGAGATACTCCAACAAATGGTTTTCCGGTCGATGAAATGATAGTGTAGGGGCCCCACTAGCTGAAACATGGTGCTCTTAATCCAATGCAACTGACGATTCATGCATCCGAGTCCCGGTTTGAGTTTTATCGTGAGTTTTAACTCGCCTCCTGAAGCCATTTAGAGACATGTGGTCAATTTTCTCCAGGGGCATAAAATCAAAACCGAGTAACATAAAAGACTTCCTTAAGATTCAACAAGTCTATTTGGCCAAGGCCCACATGAATACACTAGCCAAAAAGACCCAACACAGTGTTCTTGAAAATCAACCTCCTCTTCAGAAATTGCACAATGCCTCATTGACCAAAACCCTAGTGTTGGAGATACTCCAACAAATGTTTTTTCGGTCGAAGGAATGAAAGAGTAAGAGCCAGAATAACTGAAACCCAGTGCTACATATCCAATGCAACTGAAGGTTCGTGCATCTGAGTCTCGGTTTGAGTTTGACTGATAGTTGCAACTTGCCTCCTCAGTTCATTCAAGGACATGTGGCCAATTTGGTCCAGGGGCATAAAATCCAAACCGAGTAGCAAATGGATTTTTGTAAGCTCCCGCAAGTCTGTTTGACCAATTCCCATGCGACTACACTAGCAAAAAATGCTTGATAGAGTGTTCTTGAAAATCGAACTCATCTTCAGAAATTGCACTATGCCTCGTTGAACAAAACCCTAGTGCTAGAGATACTACAAAAAATGGTTTTTCGGTCGATGGAATGAAAGCGTAGGGGCCCCACTAGTTGAAACCCAATGCTCTTAATCCAATGCAACTAATGGTTCATGCATATGAGTCCCGATTTGATTTTTATCGAGAGTTGCAACTCGCTTCCTCAAGCCATTTAAGGACATGTGGTCAATTTGGTCTGGGGGCATAAAATCCAAACAAAGTAGCATAATGAACTTCCATAATCTCCTGCAAGTCTATTTGGCCAAGGACCACGTGACTACACTAGCCAAAAAATCCCGACACAGTGTTCTTGAAAATCAACCTCCTCTTAAGAAATTGCACTATGCCTCATTGACAGAAACATTAGTGTTGGCGATACTCCAACAAATTGTTTTTTGGTTGACAAAATGATAGGGTAGGAGCCCCAATAGTTGAAACCAGGTACTCTGGATCCAATGCAACTGACGGTTCATGCATCCGAGTCCCCGTTTGAGTTTTATCAATAGTTGCAACTCATCGTGTCAAGCCATTCAAGGACATGTGGCCAATTTGGTTCGAGGGCATAAAATCCAAATTGAGTAGCATAACAGAGTTTCATAGGCTCCCACAAGTCTGTTTTAACAAGTTCCATGCAACTACACTAGCCAAAAATGTCGGCATAGTGTTCTTGAAAATCAACCTCATCTTCAGAAATTGCACTATGCCTCATTGACCAAAATCCTAGTGCCGGAGATACTCCAACAAATGGTTTTTTGGTCGACGGAATGATAGCGTAGGGACCCCACTAGCTGAAGAATGGTGCTCTTAATCCAATGCAACTGACGATTCATGCATCTGAGTCCCGGTTTGAGTTTTATCACATGTTTCAATTTGCCTCCTCAAGCCATTTAGAGACATGTGGTCAATTTGGACCAGGGGCATAAAATCCAAACCGAGTAGCATAACACACTTCCTTAAGCTCCAACAAGACTATTTGGACAAGGCCCACATGACTACACTAGCCAAAAAGACCCGACACAGTGTTCTTGAAAATCGACCTCCTCTTCTGAAATTGCACAATGCCTCATTGACCAAAACCCTAGTATTGGAGATCCTCCAACAAATGGTTTTCCGCTCGAAGGAATGATAGAGTAAGATCCCCAATAGCTGAAACCCAGTGCTACGGATCCAATGCAACTGACGGTTCGTGCATCCGAGTCTTGGTTTGAATTTTATTGATAGTTGCAACTTGCTTACTTAGGCCATTGAAGGACATGTGGCCAATTTGGTTCAAGGGTATAAAATCCAAATCGAGCAGCATAATGGAGTTTCGTAAGCTCCCGCAAGTCTATTTGGCCAATTCCCATGCGACTACACTAGCAAAAAATACTTGACAGAGTGTTCTTGAAAATCGAACTCATCTTCAGAAATTGCACTATGCCTCGTTGACCAAAACCCTAGTGCCAAAGATACTACAACAAATGGTTTTTCGATCGACGAAATGATAGTGTAGGTGCCACAGTAGCTGAAACCAAGTACTTTTAATCTAATGCAACTGACGGTTCATGCATATGAGTCCCGGTTTGATTTTTATCGAGAGTTGCAACTTGCCTCCTCAATCCATTTAAGGGCATGTGGTCAATTTGGTCTGGGGGCATAAAATCCAAACATAGTAGCATAATGAAATTCCATAAGCTCCTGTAAGTCTATTTGGCCAAGGACCACGTGACTACACTAGCCAAAAAGACCCGACACAGTGTTCTTGAAAATCGACCTCCTCTTCAAAAATTGCACTATGCCTCATTGACCAAAACTCCAGTGTTGGAGATACTCCAACAAATTGTTTTTCGGTCGATGAAATGATAGGGTAGTAGCCCCAATAGTTGAAACCAGGTACTTCGGATCCAATGCAACTGACGGTTCATGCATCCGAGTCTCGATTTGAGTTTTATCGATAATTGCAACTCGCCTCCCCAAGCCATTCAAGGACATGTGGCCAATTTGGTCCAAGGGCATAAAATCCAAATTGAGCAGCATCATAGAGTTTCGTAAGCTCCTACAAGTCTGTTTGGACAAGTTCCATGCAACTGCACTAGCCAAAAATGTCGGCATAGTGTTCTTTAAAATCCACCTCATCTTCAGAAATTGCACTATGCCTCATTGACCAAAACCCTAGTGCCGTAGATACTCCAACAAATGGTTTTTTGGTCGATGAAATGATAGCGTAGGGGCCCCACTCGCTGAAAAATGGTGCTCTTAATCCAATGCAATTGACAATTCACGCATCTGAGTCCCGGTTTGAGTTTTATCACGAGTTTCAACTCGCCTCCTCAAGCCATTTAGAGACATGTGGTCAATTTGGTCCAGTGGCATAAAATCCAAACTGAGTAGCATAACAAACTTCCATAAGCTCCGACAAGTCTATTTGGTAAAAGGCCCACATGACTACACTAGCCAAAAATACCCGACACAGTGTTCTTGAAAATCGACCTCCTCTTCAGAAATTGCACAATGCCTCATTGACCAAAACCCTAGTGTTGGAGATACTCCAACAAATGGTTTTCCAGTCAAAGGAATGATAGACTAAGAGCCCCAATAGCTGAAACCCAGTGTTACATATCCAATGCAACTGACGGTTCATGCATCCGAGTCTCGGTTTGAGTTTTATTGATAGTTGCAACTCGCCTCCTCAGGCCATTCAAGGACATGTGGCCAATTTAGTCTAGGGGCATAAAATCCAAACCGAGCAGCATAATGGAGTTTCGTAAGCTCCCGCAAGTCTATTTGGCCAATTCCCATGGGACTACACTAGCAAAAAATGCTCGACAAAGTGTTCTTGAATATCAAACTCATCTTCAGAAATTGCACTATGCCTCGTTGACCAAAACCCTAGTGCCGTAGATACTACAACAAATGGTTTTTCTATCAACATAATGATAGTGTAGGGGCCCCACTAGCTGAAACCCAATGCTCTTAATCCAATTCAACTGATGGTTCATACATATGAGTCCCGATTTGATTTTTATCGAGAGTTGCAACTCGCCTTCTCAAGCCATTTAAGGGCATGTGGTCAATTTAGTCTGGGGGCATAAAATCCAATCAGAGTAGCATAACGAACTTACATAAGATTCTGCAAGTCTATTTGGCCAAGGACCACGTGACTACACTAGCCAAAAAATCCCGACATAGTGTTCTTGAAAATCAACCTCCTCTTAAGAAATTGCACTATGCCTCATTGACAAAAACATTAGTGTTGGTGATACTCCAACAAATTGTTTTTCGGTCGACAAAATGATAGGGTAGGAGCCCCAATAGTTGAAACCAGGTACTCTGGATCCAATGCAACTGACGGTTCATGCATTCAAGTCTCGGTTTGAGTTTTATTGATAGTTGCAACTCGCCGTGTCAAGCCATTCAAGGACATGTGGCCAATTTGGTTCAAGGGCATAAAATCCGAATCGAGCAGCATAACAGAGTTTCATAGGCTCCCACAAGTCTGTTTTAACAAGTTCCATGCAACTGCACTAGCCAAAAATGTCGGCATAGTGTTCTTGAAAATCGACCTCATCTTTAGAAATTGCACTATGCCTCATTGACCAAAATCCTAGTGCTGGAGATACTCCAACAAATGGTTTTTCAGTCGATGGAATGATAGCGTAGGGACCCCACTAGCTAAAAAATGGTGCTCTTAATCCAATGCAACTGACGATTCATGCATCTGAGTCCCGGTTTGAGTTTTATCACAAGTTTCAATTTGCCTCCTCAAGCCATTTAGAGACATGTGGTCAATTTGGACCAGGGGCATAAAATCCAAACCGAGTTGCATAACAAACTTCCATAAGCTCCGACAAGTCTGTTTGGCCAAGGCCCACATGACTACACTAGCCAAAAATACCCGACACAGTGTTCTTGAAAATCGACCTCCTCTTCAGAAATTGCACAATGCCTCATTGACCAAAACCCTAGTGTTGGAGATACTCCAACAAATGGTTTTTCGATCGAAAGAATGAAAGAGTAAGAGCCCCAATAGCTGAAACCCAATGCTACAGATCCAACACAACTGACAATTTGTGAATCTGAGTCTCGGTTTGAGTTTTATTGATAGTTACAACTTGCCTCCTCAAGCCATTCAAGGACATGTGGCCAATTTGGTCCAGGGGCATAAAATCCAGACCGAGCAGCATAATGGAGTTTCGTAAGCTCCCACAAGTCTATTTGGCCAATTACCATGCGAATAAACAAGCACAAAATGCTCGATAGAGTGTTCTTGAAAATCAAACTCATCTTTAGAAATTGCACTATGCCTCGTTGACCAAAACCCTAGTGTCAGAGATACTACAACAAACGGTTTTTCAGTCGACGAAATGATAGCATAGGGGCCCCACTAGCTGAAACCCAGTCCTCTTAATCCAATGCAACTGATGGTTCATGCATATGAGTCCCGATTTAATTTTTATCAAGAGTTGCAACTCGCCTCCTCAATCCATTTAAGGACATGTGGTCAATTTGGTCCGGGGGCATAAAATCCAAACAGAGTAACATAACAAACTTCCATAAGCTCCTGCAAGTCTATTTGGCCAAGAACCACATGAATACACTAGAAAAAAAGACCCAACATAGTGTTCTTGAAAATCGACCTCTTATTCAGAAATTGCACTATGCCTCATTGAACAAAACCCTAGCGTTGGAGATACTCCAACAAATTATTTTTCGATCGAGCCCCAATAGTTGAAACCGGGTACTTCGGATCCAATCCAACTAACGGTTCATGCATCCAAGTCTCGGTTTTCTTTTTATGCCCAGTTGCAAGTCGCATCCCAAACAATTTCAGGGACTCTTGGCCAATTCCTCCTTAGGGCATAAAAGACTAACAGAGCAACATTTTTGCATTTCGTGAGATGCTGCAAGCTTGTTTAGGCATGGAATAGGTGACCACATTATCCATTTTCTCCCGAGGGACGATTTTATAAATTGGACCCCTTAATCCAAATGTTGCATTGCTTCAAACTTAAGTTGCTGGAAATTCCCCCCCCCCTCGTTTTCAGGCAGGAAACCGATACGAAACTCGAAAACTGGTACGGTACGGCCAGGAAACGGCCCCGACCGTACTGTACGATGTTTCCCAATTT
The DNA here is from genome assembly GCA_009831015.1 of Picea engelmannii. NCBI lineage: Eukaryota > Viridiplantae > Streptophyta > Pinopsida > Pinales > Pinaceae > Picea > Picea engelmannii. Next base: position 817,119 of record ML782478.1, on the reverse strand, counting down.
AGAAACGCCGTACAGTACGACCGACAACATTTCTTGGCCGTACCGTCCCGTTCGGCCAACGTTTCAGGCGTCTTTGAGGTGAAATAAGAAAAAAAAGGGGGCCATGGGGACCCCAAACAGTCAATTTTTTTTTTTTTTGCATTTTCTATGTTTTTCTTGCATCATTATTGCATTTTTTTGCATCATTATGTTTTTCTTGCAATATAATGTCTTATTTTAAAAAAAATACATACATACATACATACATACATACATACATACATACATACATACATACATACATACATACATACATACA
>ML782478.1:775273-789781 GCA_009831015.1 Picea engelmannii | reverse complement strand
CCTTGAAAAATCATCTATGAATGAAACATAATACACAGATTTACCTAGGGATGGAACAGGAACAGGTCCAAACACATCACTGTGTATCAACTCTAAGATCCCCTTTGCTCTTGTAGCACCAGATGAGAATCTTACTCGATTCTATTTACCATATACGCATTGTTCACATAAATCAAAATCCATAGTGCAATTAGACATACCTTCAACCATACTTTTACCGTGTAGTGTTCGCAGACCCTTTTCTCCAATATGCCCCATTTTTTGATTCCACAACATGGTCTTCTTTTCAGGGACAATATTGGTCTTGTCTTCTTTATTTCTCTGTTCAGGGACAACAAAACTGTTACACCCATTAGTATAAGTGCTTCCCAACAACTTGTATAGGGTTCCACACCGAACTCCCCTCATCAACACCATTTCTCCTCGTACCATCTTGCAAGTGTTCTTTCCAAATATAGTATCCACTCCTGCATCATCCAACTTGCTTATAGATATTAGGCTCCTAGATAGTTTTGGAATGTGCAGAACCCGAGGAAGTGTTCTAATCCTTCCATCTTTTAGCAGTAACTTAACCCTTCCATGTCCCAAGATTTTTTCTGTCGAGTCATCTCCTAGGAATACATCACCACCATCATAATTTTCATATTCAGAGAACCACTCCCTGTGAGGAGTCATATGGTATGACGCACCTGAGTCGATCAACCATACATCATGGTCTGCATGTGTACTTGTAGATGCCAAGTACACATCACCTCCTTCTTCAATGGAGGTTTTCGCCTCTGTGGAAGAGGTACTATCAGATCCCTTTGGTTTTTCAACCTTCTTAGACTTGCAATCTTTCTTATAATGCCTTGTTTTACCACACTTCTAGCATTTCCTCAAAGATTTTCCTGGAGACTTAGATCTACCTGTAGATTTAGATCTCCACCCCAAAGGCTTACCAGGGTTCCTGTCTTGGGTATGACCTCTTATAAATAAAGCATCTGTGCTATGACTATCCATGCTTTTCTGCCTCATCTCTTTAGATAACAAGGATGAAACTACATCCTCATACTTCAATGTATATTGAGTGGTACTACCAATTGCTACAACCAGATTATGCCAAGAGTCTGGCAAAGAACATAACAAAGTAATACACTTATATTCTTCTGTAATCGTAATATTAACATAGAAAAGTTGACTTATCAGAGTATTAAATGCATTTATATGTTCTGTCACATAATCTCCATCTTCCATCCTAAGATGATACAACTTCTTTCGAAGAAACAAATTGTTTACCAGGGACTTAGATTGATACAAATTCCCCAACTTATCCCATAGTTCCTTGGCTGTAGATTCTCCCGAGACATTGAACAAAACCAAATCTGCCAGGCTGAGTCAAATAGTACTCCTTTCTCTTTCGTCCAACTTCCTCCAATCTTCCTTCGACATACCAGTAGGTGGTGTACTGGTAGTTTGTGTACTGGTAGGTTGTGTACCAGTAGCCTGTGTACTAGTAGATGGTGTACTAGTAGGTTGTGTACCAGGATCCACAATGATCCATTGTTCTTTGTCTACAAGAAGGTCTTCCATCTTCAGCTTCCATAGCTCAAAGTTTTTACCATTGAACTTCTCTATCTCGATCCTAGAACAACTCGCCATTCCTCTTTCTGCACTCAAATCACCACTGCAAAAGTTCCCACTAAACCCAGGTTTATCACAGACCCAAGATAAACTTGATCTATCAAGACCGAGCCAAACCCTCAATAACAAAGGCGTCCCTCTGAAGCCAAAAACGAGCTCTGATACCACATGCAAGTTTTAAACCTGTGAAGTAAAGCAATGCATATAGATTCTTAAGAAAAACAAAAATTAATCAATTGGTCATTCACATAGTACACAAAGATTTATACCGGAAACCCTCAACCGGGAAAACCTTTCTTATATTCATTATATCAAATTTCACCATTCGCCATACAATATATATACAATGTTTTTAGGTATTTTGTAGATACCAAAACCCTAATCCCTTATTTCGAGATTAATTTACAAAACCGCTAAAAATAGCAAAATCTGCTAAAGAATAACAAAAACCGCCAAAAAAATAAATTTCAATGTGCTGCCCCAAACCCCGTCGGCCCCAGGCTACCACCCATTGCCAAATGATGTGCGTAACCAGGGGGGGAATACATGCCCCCCCCCCTGGGACTCCCCTAGGAAAGCGCCCAACGCACATGGCACATACAACGCACTAGTACGAGGGATCGTCAGACACAGTTGTCATATCTGACGCGCCCACACACACACATGCAAAGAATATAACACATACCCAACACCATGGAGGAAGCCAAGAAAACCTCATGAGACTGAGACAAAATATAAGCACCTTGGCTTTGATTCTTACTAGGAATTTCTATCAAAGAAGCCTTTGGGGAAAGGACACCTAGAGAATCATACCATTTGACATTAGGAGCGCTTTCTTCCTTCATTGGCACGTCTTCCACCTTTTCACGACCACGTTCCTAGAGCACAAAATTCCACTTCCATGATTTTTTAAAGGGAGGAAAATGAGACGAAGGACGAAGACATTGGGTTTGCAAGTGTCCAACCTCATGGCAACCAAAACACCAGAATGGAACATGCAAGTATTCCATCCTTTGGACCCAAGAAAAACCACTGCACACCAGTTTAATTTCATTAATTAAGCCTTCCTTTAGGTCCAATTCAATATGAACCCATGCCCATCGCCTGCCAGTATTAGTTTCCCAACCAGGTTCACAACCAAGGAACTTTCCAATTTTGTTCCCTATAGAGATCAACATTGCTTCTTGCCAGAAGAACCAGAGGCAAGTTAGGGAGAATCATCCAAACTTTTGAAGGAGAGAGTAAATTTCGAGCGGGGTCAAATTTTACTTCCCACTCCTTTAACACTAACTCGAAAGGATACCATCCCCATTTTCGACTAAAAGTTCCCGCTAGATCCTCCTTCAAATGAAATTTAAAACATACCAGTCTCACGCTAGAGTATGGAACTCTAGATGGTACCCCAAAATTCCAACCTTGTTTTCATCAATCCATCCCATCAGGGATGACGGGGAAATGATTTTCCCACATAATCTACTAACAATCATTCTTCCCAATAGGTTTGGGATTTCCCTAATATCAGTGTCTACTCCTACTACTATCCTACTTCATTCCTTTTTCACCTTCCAACACTTAGTTTTAGCCTTTGCCGCCCGAGGTGGTGAATTTATCTTTGGATTCTCACTAACGAGTTTCGAAACGATGCTTCTTTGCGACGCTAATGACAACAAAAATAATACATGCAAAGGTGGAGAATGAGCCTTGGAGTGAGAGCTCATCGGGTCCAAGTTAAAGAGTGGCCAAATATTTGAAACATAAGCTGAGGAAAATCCTTGGCCATTCCCACCTCATTATATTGAATGCTTCCCTAACAAGGATAGGGCTGCCATAGGATCGATGCCCCCTGATAGATCCAATGGGCTCTGGACCCCCTTGGAAACAACCCTCCTATACTGTTGCAGGCGTACAAAATCTGCGTCATAGTAAGAGATATCTTTCGGACCCATTGTGTCCCCATCCAAGTCTAGTGCATCATCTTTCATACAAAACCCCTCTTGTGCATTCAACCAAAATTAAAACGGGCCAGGACAGAGTAGGCACCTCTAGCCACCTGACATCCACTTGCCCCAACATGCCACTAGCATCATCTGTGTCCTTTAGTCCCCACCTCCACCACACCCAACACCTGACCAGTCCACTAGATTAACAACCACAAGCAATCATGAAAATAGCTACCCATATCCATACTCTATCATAGGGGTAATGGTGGCATGTGAAATAGAGCATTGCTAAGGCTTTACAGACTTAACTTTTTCACCAATATCCTTTTATTTTCATGATTCTTTTATATTTATTTTTTAAAACTAAAAAGACACTTCTACTGTTTTATATTATATACAAAAATGTGGTTTACAAAATTACCTAGAGAGGACCTTCCTTAAAAGAAGCCAAGTCCCCATCCAACTAAGTACTTTAAGAGTTTTTATACTATCCATTGTGTTAGCACCATGATTTTCATAACTAAGGTTAGAGGTTTGTCAACAGTTTGCAAATTCATTCCTGTCAGCACCAATATTGTTTTTATGCCTGGCATCATCTAACATCTCCAAGGGTCGGTTTCAAAAGGAAGCTTATCATTTATTATTTTCATTTCCATTTGCAACTAAGCATTGCAAAATTTTCTACGCGCTGCATAGAGGACTTCACCGCACATAGAGTTTTGTTGTTCCAGGGATGCTGTCGCGCAGAGGATGCTGTCACGCAAAGGATTCTGTCGCGTAGAGGATGCTGTCACACAAAGGATTTTTTTGCGTAGAGGATGCTATTGTGTAGAGGATGTTGTTGCGTAGAGGATGCTGTCACATAAAGGATTATATCGTGTAGAGGATGTTGTCGCGCAAAGGATTCTGTCGCGCAAAAGATTTTGTCGCGCAAAGGATGCTTCGTGCAGAGGATGCTTTCGCGCAGAGGATGCTATCACGCAGAGAATGATGTCGCACAAAGGATTTTTTCACGCAGAGGATGCTGTCAGGAAAAGGATTTTCTCTTGCAGAGGATGCTGTTGCATAGAGGATTTTCCTATGCACATGCTACAGGGCGCGCTGCACAAATGACTGGTTTAGTGGTCAACTTCAAGATCACTTTCTGACCAACTGGAGAGGAATTTTGAAAATCCCCAAGAGGTGTTTGTTGAAGACAAAACAAATAATAGAAACCTCTCTCAGATTTGAATTTTTTTTCATATTTTGGGAGACTCAAAGGAATCTTTGAGCCCTATTTTTTAGTTTTCATGATTTCTTGTCTGAGACATGTTTTCGCGACACGTATGCCGACCACCTAGTGACAAATTCCAAGAAACCGAGAGAGTTTTTTCTTTATAATGAGCTTAACTACAAAAATCGTTCTCATATTTCACAAAGATATTATATTTTTAGAATTACAAGTGGCGTTTTGAGGCCTATCTTTCATAATTTCACCTCCTGAAAAGCAGGAAATAAATCAAAACGTGTCATTTGTTGTTTGTAACGGTTTCTATTTTGGGAAAGGGGTTGGAGTTCGAAATGGTGAGCTAGAAAGGACCTATAGTGATATATATTTCATGGTATGAGAGTAGAGAAGGGTTGGACCCTTGGGGGATCAAGACTTGTTTATTTCTTTGAAGTTAATGCATAAGTTTCCTCTTTCTGAAATTTGAGATTCATCATGGTGTTTATGTTTAGTATGTGTTTCTTGTATATCATTTCCATGATTATGTTTTTCTGCTGGCATTGTCTGAGAGTAAGTGGTAGGAATCCGTCTATGTTTGATGCTCCTTTCACATTGTTGATGTTTTTTTATATGTTAATGGTTACTTTTATAGAATTCATCTTCATTTGACGCTCTGATTAGTAATTAATCTTTGTGTCCTTTATTCTAAAGTTGCACTGGAGATTCATCCATTGATTGATGCCTATAGTGTAGTGGGATTTCTTCTCCTTTCCATCTCTCATCTCATATTAATTATTTGCTGAGCATAACACCTATTTTTCCTCTAATATGCAGAAAGAAACCAACTAGCCGTTGACTGTAAAAACATTGAAATTCAGGCCTTGACTCCATTTCCCAATGGTACCTCTCCCTTGTTTTTCCTACCAACCCTTTTAAAGAAAAAAAAAAAGACCTGTCCTATTGCAGAATTTGACCTCTGTGCATTTATTGACGAACCCTTTGAGTTATTACCAGTCATCAGATATCGTAGAAAGCCCTCTCTGGTTGTATAGGTTAGAATACAATCTAAAGTTGGTTGCAACAATTACCTTGGGGTTTTCTTTGACACATCCCAAAGAAATTTCCGAGTGCTAACATTTTGGTTCCATTGACGGGGAACGAAGGTGAAATTTTCCCTGGGATAAAACGATAAAGATCAGATTTGACTTCTGATGGCGAACATAGGTCAAACACAAGGTGGCTGTACCATTCACATGATGATTCCAATCAAGCTTCAAATGCGATTCAAAGACTCCACTGGAGAATGAGACATGTTGACAGAGATATGGAAGAGCAGTATGGAAAAATCACGTACTTGAGATTAAGTTTAATCCAAGAAGTACTTTTCTGTTTTATCAGTATCTTCTTGTCCTTTCTTGAGTTTTTCAAAATAATATTTCTTCACTTACTGCATTCAAATGAATCCCAGAAATCTACGCTTGTATATCCTCCATGGAAAACTGTAGGGAGACCTCCTTCTTGTATAACTGATATTCACCAAGCTCCTTCCTTTGAGCCATATGATGTTCATGATCATTCTTGTGAGATTAATGAAACCAAAGCTGAGATTGTACCTTCTATTCTTAATCTTGCACCCTCCAAGATTCAAGAAAGATACAATCCTCTTAAATTGCCTTCCATCCTTCATGACTTTCCTCTGAAACATTATAAGTACCTTCCTAGGTTCGATGGAGAGATTAATGGAAAGTCAGCTGAAAAAAATATTCAGGTCTTTGAGCATTTTATAGAACTTTTTGAGATCGAACATGATGATGTGTCTATGAGGGCCTTTTCTCAGTCCTTACAAGGAGATGCCAAAGCATGGTTCAAACATTTGCAACCAGTCGATTAGCTCGTGGGATGAATTGAGGGAAGTTTTCTGTAGATTTTGGGGTGAGAGAAAGTCATGGGATCTACTCCTTTCAGAGTTTTATGCCATGAGGAGAATGAAAGATGAAACCATATCATATTTTAGTAAGAGGTTTGCTAGTCTTTATTATAAACTTCCTAATGAAATTCAACCCACTTAAGCTACTACCATGCTCCATTATGCAAATAACTTTCATCCAGGTTTGTCTTTCCTTCTTATGGAAAGAAGATCTAAGTCCTTACAACAACTATTTAATGATGCTCAGGAGATTCAACACAGTATTCAAGCATGTAAACATATTAAAAATGAGGAGTTGGATGCTAAAGAATATGACAATGAATATGAACAAAAAACAATTGATTTGAATATTGAGCAGAGGGTTAATAATAACATATGCCCTCTTGAAGCTTTAAATGCTGATGATTTTGCAAAGGATTATATTCCACTTATTGAAAAAGAAGGTGCTAATTTAGTTTCTGATCCATCTCATGATAAGCATGGGGATGATTTTTTTATGTATTCATTTGTAGACAGTCAAGAAAATGAATTTGCAAATCAACTTGTTGAAGAACAAGTTGATGTCCCAAGCTTTTTCTTGTTAGATGACATTGCAGATGTTGTTGATTTTCCTATATATGATGAATATGATGATGATTATGATGTTGAATTCCTAGAACAACCAACTACATGTTCTCTATCAGAAAATGTTCCTTTTCAGCAGTGTAATGAGAGCAATTAACCTACATATCATAGTTACAAAGAAGAATATGAAGAAAGCACCGAATCAACTGAAGGAAATTCTTTACCTTTATGCTTTTCTTCGTTTAAATTTTTGAAAGAAAATTTAAAGATCATCAGTGAGGCAGAGGAATGTGTGTTGATGCAAAATCACACTGATTTATGGGAAAAAAATTGACAAGAAATTGCAGCAATCTTCTTATGTGTTTGATGACCCTATTGTTTGTTATATGGAAGGTTTTATCAGTTCAAAATTGCAACCATTGGTCAAAGATGAATCTGAAAATGTAGACGATGATGAGTTGTTTCCCAAATCAACCATGTCCTTCTTCCCATCAGGGGTTTCATTGCAACAATTTAATACATATCTTCAACCCTTTCATGACAACGATCAATTTGAGATTTATGGAAGCATAAATGTAGTTGGAGGGATGATACAAGATGACAGTCTTGTCAATCTCCTCAAATCAATTTTCTTTCTTTTCAAGATCCTTTTGCAACATGTTTGGAAACAACGAATGGACCTAAGTTTTTAAATTTGGTCAATATTGAGTTTGATGAGTTTCCATTGAGAGAGTTTTCCCTTTCAATACTGATCAAATATACACAAGGAATTCAACCCATGGACAAGACACTTGCATGGTTGCACTGGATTTTTTATTTCACCTAATCAAATAGGTTAGAGATTAGCTTAGTGTAGGTAGCAGTTTGAATAAGCTCATCTTGGCGAGCATTTCTTTCATCATTTTTCAGTTTGTATTTTCAGTTTGGGGTTAGTTCAGTTGCAGAATAAGTTGGTTGGCAAAGGAATGCAGACAATGAATGTTGAATGTAATTTTGAACCCGATTGAAGTTTAATGCAAAGGTATTGAGATTTTGATGAAAATATTCTAATGGTAGTGGTCTGATGTATTGTATCCTCTCTTATGTATGTGCTTCCTATGTTCTTCATATTCATGTTTGTATATTGTCTAAATCAGGACATTTTTTATAAGTCTAGAATTCACCACGTGATGCTCTAGATTGCACCATTTGGACGACTATTTTTTCTTCTAAGTGAACTCAGAATTCATCTACAATGGTGCTCTAAGTTTCTTTGTGTGTTCTTCTACTTCCACACACAATGATTTTGAATTGAAAGACCATTTCCTACTTAGCGTTTATCCTGTCGAGTTTTAGTTGCCAAGTCATTTGCTTCTCTCGTTTTCTGGAATTTGACTCCATGGCCCAAGATCTTGCACCCTCTTTCCAATAGAACCAAAAACATTGTATGAACATGTTAAATATAGCCGACATTTAAATGCCATAACCTATGTCGAGACAAAGTCTCAGAGAGAGAGCCCTCTTTGGGTCGGAACGGCTAGTTTCCAGCCTTAAAGTTGGTTTGTAGGTTACCTTTGTCATTCGTTTCCTCAGCCGAATGAGTTCACAGAGTGCTAACACATTGCTAATTCTATCCCAGCACATGAAAACCAAAAGGGTATTAAAAATGCTAAATTCCTACAACTGTCCATGATACTAAAAAAACAAAAAATAACACACAAGAAGACAATATAATCAAGCATTTGGAGAGGGAGAATTCTCCTCCTCTATCACCTCTAGAATCAACTTGATATCCTTATCTTCCTCTTGGGAAACCTCTGTAGACTGAGGGTCTTCATCAAGCACAATTGGGTTGTCCTATGTTCATGCTATACTAGTTGAACCCTCCATATATTTCCCCTTTCTTGGATCCTCTTCCACCTATGAAACTAAGATTTTGATACCAAAAATGAATCTGCACATAGCTTTGAATTTCCCTTCAAATATTTTAATAGTATGGAGTTTTCTTTTCCTTATTTTTTTCCAGGGCCTGGGCTATTATTGTCTTCATCATCTAGTAGGTTTCAATTAACCTAAATTACTTGGTATAATGTGTCCAAGAACAGATTTGGTCCTTGCCCCATCCCTCAACTTCTTCCACAATTATGGTGTTAGATGTCACCTGATGCTTGGCCCAAACCTAATCCTCATGCACTATCATTTCCTGTTTTTTCGAAGCTAAGAATTTTGTTTCATAACTTTTCTCAACCTCCCATGCATCTTTATATCCTCTCATTGAGAAATTCTCTATCCTGTAGGTTGAGGCCTTTCCTCCCCCCCTAGGATTTTGAATTCCTTGCATTCCCACCTTTGCCAGGGCCCCTAGCCTTCCTAATTCCAAAAGGAAATTATAAATTGATAACTAGAGATAGGATGAACACAACAATACCATAGGAAAGAACAAAAAAAAGAGATAGGAGCCCAATGTAAATGAACGACTCCTCCACTCCTTCCTAGTCACAACCGACCCTCCCAAACTTTCCCTCTGGTTTAGACATAGGGACCTCACCAACACACACCACACAGGAAAAACACTAAGCACAGAATACAACAAAGAAGCTAAATGAGGTAGGTTACCTGCATCTCGAGTTCTCTCTGGCCTAAGAAAGCCAATTACCTTGCCTACTCCATTCTCTTCTCTAGAGCTACCATGAATTAGACAAGAACTTCAAACAAATTGACTCAAAAAATAACATATTGCCTCCCAAATTGGCCATCATTTTGAGTTCGTCCCAACTTCCCCTCAACATAAAATCATCTCCTTGTGTATTCTCTTTCTTCTGTCCACTGAAGGCACCATTTCTAAGCATTAAACTAGAGGTCGGGTCATTGTACCATTCCCCTACACATTTGTTAAACATCATCAACACAATACATGAACTAGAGAGGGTCGTACCTCTCCCTATAACCTCCATCATCGTCCCTTCACTACTAAATATTACCGTCCACTACAAACTTTGCATCCTCTTTATTGTATGGCTTAGTGGTAGCCTAGAACGATGCGTGTGTGTCATTGGCCCCACTTGTCGACACTCCATTCGGGTGATCATAATTTTTTATTACTTATAATGTTTTTTTACATTGTTTTGTTTATTTTTTATTTTTATAAATTTTTTGGTAAGGAATAACATTTAAAAGAAAAATATAAATATGTTTGTTTTTAAAACAATTTTGACACAAACACAATAAAAGTAGGTTGTTTTTTATTAGTTTTGCTATTATTTTTTTTATTTTCAATCAATTTAACAAAACATTCATTCATATGATTTGTTTATAAATGTATTGTTGTTGCTACACACAAATGTATGTATATATGTGTGTATGTATCCTTAGTTGAAGAAGTGGAGATCACTGTCACCTCTTGTTATTTGGGGAATTTCGGTTACAAGGAACAATAGTCTTTTTGAAGGAAAATAAGGCCCATCCTTCTAGATAGCTCAATAGGTTTTGGGTATGATGAATTATTTCAAGGCTTTCGAAGTGGTAGCTTGGTCTCAAGCCCTTCTCCCGAAGGAAATAGATCAACCTTCCCCATGGAGATTCTTTGATGGGGCATCTCAAGAGCAAGGTCAATGTTGTGGTAGCGATTTTATAGTCTTTTTTTCCGAGAATCATTTTGTTACTAGGAAAATTTGTCTGGGTGTTGGAACCAATAACTTTAGTGAGTTTAATGCTCTTTGGATTGATGAAGTATGCCTTTGTTCGAGGTGTGCTAAAGCTTTAGGTTTTTGGTGACTCCAAATTGGCATAGAATGGATGCTGGGTGTAGTTCAGATCACAAACAATGCTCTAATCAATATCGGTTGTCTTCTGAAAAGAATTTTGGATTCATTCCAAATGATTTCCTTCAGGCATATATACATGGCGTTTAATTCTAGGGTGGATTCTCTATCCAAGGAAGCTTTAGCAAGGTCGGAAAGTCGATTTGTTTTTGTAGGAATTCAACTATGGAATTCTTATTTGTAGTAGTTCATGTTAGGATATTTAGACACTTAGGAGTTAGTTAAGATCTACTTGGTCTAATGTGTCATTAGGTAAAAGTGTGTTTCTTAGTGCGTTTATTTAGTATGCATTTGTAGTTAGGAAATCTGATGGTCACGATATGTTGCCAACATAAAGTGATCTGATGGTTCGTATCCTCCTCGATCTTAACGACTACATTGATCAGTGGCTTAACACCTGATTGGTCCATGATCTCTATTTAAAGAGCATGGAGGGTCATTTACCGATGATCGATTGTGAGAAAATATCTCTGTAATCTTTTTCTTTTGATTTAATAAATTTCTCCAAGTTGCCGCGTTGGTTGGGGTCGTGGACGTTTCCCCATAGGGTTTTTATCACGTCAAAATATTTGTGTGTTGATCTTTGATCTAGTTGTGTGAGTGGTTACTAAAGGTGTTCATCCTCTGTTGGAATACCTGTGTTGTCAAACATGGTATCAAAGCCTGTTTGAAGACCCACTCTCATTGTAGATAAAGATCGTGAAGCTAAGTTGCCTCATCTTTGATTTCTGCCATTTCCATGCATTTCTAGGGTAAGAGGACCGTTTCATTTCATCTAGAGCACTTGTTTCAATCATGACACTTTTTGTTTCACTCAAAAATGTTTCCGTTTTCCCAAGATATGACCATTTCAGTCAGATCCAGAGGTATAAAGCCTGAATATGCCCTTTCTAATTTTTTGCAGAGTATTATTTCAGTTTATATTGTTTGTTTTCGGGTTGCTACTCTTTTAGATCTACATATTCTCTTTTCCCTGCACCCTGTGCGTTCTTGGAAAATTAGAAACATATAGGAAAAGTTGCATTTTTCGGGTAAGCTAACCGATTTCTAACCCTTGTTGAAATCGAGAAGCGGAATTTTTTTCTTGTGTGAACATATTTTTTTATGACCACTCTCTCCAAGGCCGTCTTCCACAACAAGAACAACAACACCCCCAATCCATCTTCTAAAAAATACAAAATGTTTTGCTAGCTCACTTGGTTAAAAGTTGCCTTATTAAGTAAGAGGTCTTGAGTTCAAGTCTCTTTTTTGTTATTTTTTTTTGAAAAAGTTCATGCATCCATTGTAAAGTGCATTTCACTTCAAGTATAAAGTGAATCATTATAAGTAACTTTAATATTTTATTTTAAAGTTATTTATTTTGCATGCAACTTTCTTTTATAAAGTAACTTCATAGTAAAAGTGATCCTCGCTTCTTTTTATAAAAGTGGGTCACTTCATAAAACAACTTATTTGTAAAAGTGAGGTTATTTAGAGGGGCATCACCACGTCGACCAACTTCTACTTGCCACGTGGCTCTTTGGTTACCATTTATGCATTTTCTTAAAAGGGCATAACTTTCACATCCGAAGTCCGTTTTCAATGTCGTTTTTTTTAAACTGCCTATTTTTTCTAGATCTTTTCATCTAGACCATCAATTTCAGTTTTTAAATCCAGATTATTTGCATATTTAATATTGATTCTTTCAACGATCTTTTTCTTACCAACACCAACTACTTCCAATGGAAATCCCATATGGAGAATTTATTAAGAAGTGAAGGCATGTACTAGATTATCTTGGGAAAGGAAAAAAAACCCACTAATGATGAAAATAAAGTCAAATGGGATAATAGGAATGACAAAGCACATGGACTGATCAAAATGTCCATCTCTCATGATTTAAGGTTCCACCTTCAAGAAATTGATGACCCCGATGAAGCTTGGGAAAATCTTGAATCTGTGTTTGGTAAACATAATATTATTCAAGCACATCAGTTAGAAAATCAGGTACCAACTTTAAGTCCAAATGATTTTTCTTGCATTGAAGACTATTTATCTAAGTTTAAAACACTTAGAATTTCATGTGAAGAGTGTAACATAAAGCTGGAGGAAGAGCGCAGCATCTATATTATTCTTTCTAAGCTAGGTAGTGCATATTCTGTGTTTGTATCTACCTTTTATGCCATGGGAGAGGCTCGCCACAACAAAACAAAAAAAAAAAGGGTCCCAAACCCACTTAGACAACTTCAACTCCTAATGGTGACAAAGGAGCAAAATCTAAAAATAAGAAGACTGACAGACATTGCAAATTTTGTGGGAAAGATGGTCATGATGAGTCCAAATGTTTCAAGAAGATGGCAGATTTAGAAGCAACGATGAAAAAACACAACATAAATATTGATTCTACTTATTCTTTTTCTTCTCATGGACACGCACTTTCTGCTTATGGTTTCTCCTTCAATGCAACTTCTACTTCTTCTGATGTGTGGCTTATTGATTCTAGAGCATCTTATCATATGGCTAAGGAGAAATCTATATTTTCTATTCTAAATGAATGTAACACCAAAAAAATGTTTGATGGTGATGATATATCTCTTAGTGTTGTAGAATCTAGAACAGTTCAGGTAGATAAAGGTCATTTCAATGATGTATTATGTGTTCCAAGTTTTTCATGTAATCTTCTATCAATATATCAGATCACTCATTCAAGTGAAGGTAAAACCGTAGAGTTTTCACCTCACCAAGTTGTAATCAAGGATCTAAATGATCCTCAACATGTTCTTGCAAATGGAATTGTTGATGATATTACCAATGATCTAAAAATGAAGAAGACTTGTATTCTTGAAAATATTTCCAAGATTTAATTCATGTGTTCAAATGCAAATGGATCAATTTTGCAAACACAACTTTTATAGAAATTACTCATTCAAGATGCATATAAACAACAACAAATAACATTGAACAGAAAACACATAACACAACAAATGATAAAGGAGTTCATCCCTCTCTTGGGCTACATCTCCTGGTCCAACTTCCAATGGATCTTTTGTATTATTTGCTCAAAGTGATCAAATATTTGCTTTACAATGCTCAAAATGCCAAATAGATGGCTCCAATGGCTTCAGAACGTCCAAAAACCCCTAGCTGGGCTTTTTCGGCAACTCATTTGGCAAAAAATTGAAGAAGATAGGCTTCCTGGAAGTTCCCCTTCAAACTTGCTGTCTCTGGATCACCAAAATTCACCCTTGCTTCTTCAACCTAGCCCCCATGCATATTTAAGTGTTAAAACTCAGAACCGGACGCAACCGCACAAACGGTGCAACCTGTAGAATGGTTACGCGCTAGCCCTTAACTGCCAAGGCCCGTGGGCACATGGGCCACCACATGACCACGCACAAATACAAACAGGGGTTAAGTTTTAAACCACACACACACACACACACACACACACACACACACACACACACA